>WEKX01005202.1:0-36767 GCA_013390025.1 Pitta sordida
CCACGGCCATGGCTGTGCTGGGAGTGGAGGAACCGCCATCGTGCTTGCCCTGTCGGGAATGGAGCTGCCACCACTGTTGCGGCTGTGCCGGGAGCAGAGGAGCTGCTGCCATGCCCGTCCTGCCAGGAATGGAGCCGCTGCCGCCACCGCGGCTGTGCTGGGAGCAGAGGAGCCACAGTGGTGGCTGTGTGGGTTGATTTGCTGACTGCCTTATTTGAATATTCATGCGTGTCAGGTCGTGCATGTGGAGTTGCGAAATGGGCCTCTTTATTTGCTGAAAATTGTGCCCCTAAGATGTGAAGCCACAATATGGGGGGCGCGATGTGGAAGAGAGTTGACTGTATTAATTTGGTTTTGGATAGGAAGGGATGAATTTTGAGAGAATAAGGAGTGTGGAAGAAAAGTGGAGGGCAGGAGAGAGATTTTAGCAGGCCAGGAGAAGGATAAGTTGAATGAAACTGATTTCAAGGGAGTATGAGAGAAGGGGCCAGAGAAACTAGTGGATCTAGGTGGGTTTCGGGAGGGACACTGATCCTTACTTTTGATTTCATTACCTGGACTAATGGCCAAAACAGCTAAACAGCTGGACTTGCAGTGTGGCTCTTGGTACCATAATGAAACAAATTGCTCTGAAGTAGCTATACCTTATTCACCTGCTTTGCCTGGGCAATGCCAGTGATAGAGATTCATGCCATTCTCTCTTCCACTCCTGTGACTAATAGAATGTTTTATTGCTGCTAATTGGAAACTGATGCAGTTAAAACGTGTCTTTTGACTCTCTTGTTTCCTCTGGAGTTTGAAAGTAGGTGATTTATATCCTCCTTGTAGCAACATTTTCTGTGTTTGAAGCCCCCCTGCCTCACCTTGGAAACAGAAACTTTGTCCCAACTGGTGGTGCCATCTGATTTAAGGGAAATCAGTCAGGACTCAAGGTAGTTGCTTACAAGCAGAGAAAAAAGTTTATTTTTGGCCCAAGAACCAAGGAAAGAGGAACAGCAGTGTCTCCTGCCCTCTCACGTGCCAAAAGCCCCCACCCAGATTTGTCGCCTATTTTTATACCCTTGCCTCATACGTATGGAAATTACTCCATGAATATGCATCTCTTAAGCATGATGTCATAAATTTCAACTTTGCTTTAAGACCTTCAACCAATCAGCTCAATGTTTCACATTCTTGCCCCATGTTTTGACTAGAATCCTCTTTTGTTTACCATTCAGGACTGGGAAACAAGACTTTCTTCCCTTTAATATTGTATGTTTAATTTTCAGGCCAAGTGAATGATTTTAAAATCCATCTAGAATTTATTAAAATGTCACTATTTCACTAAAATCCCTAAATCTCTAAGCTTCTGCCTAACTCATAAAGATCTATAATTTTCTGAATCCTCAAATCACAGTGGCTTCCCTCCTTCATCTCTACCTCAGAGTTTTTGGGATTTCTTAGCAGGTCACATACCTTTGATCATAGGTCCACTGAATTCTTCTCCAAGTGTCTGGCACTTTCCTCAAGAGCAGTGCCCAGAGCTGAAAATTTTTTGTCTGGTGCTCGTGTTGCTGGTGATGGGAAACACAAACTGAAGAGAAATTCCAGTGGAGGCCAGTAGGGTGAGAGCACACAGTACAGCATCGTCCTCTCTGCGCACTTGTTCTGCATCATTTCTATCCTGGAAATACATACAACTCACACCATGATTTACTATTTCAGTGCAAATCCAGTTTACCTCACTCCTTGTTTGTATTTTCAGAACAGGGAATATGCCTAGAAGGAAAGAAAATACACAGAGAACGTCCAAGTTGGTAAATGATAGGGTTGGTCAGCCTTTCCCCTGGCATAAAGTCTGTGGAAAATTGTCACCAACACTAAGCCCATTGTTGAATGATGGATGAATCTTGGCTCCAGAAGAGTCATGCATGCTGAGCCCTAGGTGTTTGTTTGACAGATGGGAGCCTGGTAGCTGACAGTCCTACTCTGTGCACCTTGGAAATAGAGACTGAGTGACCATCCTGGCAGTCAGCAGCAGAATGCATGGAGGTCCTGGCTCCCAAGGCTTCTGGTGTCATCATAGCTGGAGACGTGCACTCTTGTTCACGTGGGAATGAGGCAAGGTCTGCTTTCTAGCTGCTTCTCCTTTTCTGAAGTGACATCATCACACTGCCTAGGTGTGGTTCCTTGCATGAGCTGAGTGTGGGATCTCATTGCTGCCCAAGACACACCAATTCTCTCTCATTCCAGATGTGATATGATCTCCATCCATTTGTGCTGTTTCACCCAAACTGAATACTCTTTTACAATCTGTTTCTACTCAGGTGCCTTATCCTAGTTTTTGGTTGGGTTTTGCAATTTGTTGTTATTGGCATTTTTGTTTGTTTGCTTGTTTGTGTTTTCCTAAGTCCCACCCTACCCCTGCGTTAATTTTCTGCTCTGAACAAGAGAAAGCGTGGATGGGACTGAAGGTGCCAGACTACAAGTAGTCCAGGAATGTGTGTGCTGGAGAGGTCTGCTCCTAACAGTGGTGTGGAGCCGCACCCTAGGACTAGTGTATTTGTAGGAAATAAGCTGCTCATCAATCTTCTTTCAGGCCTTCCCCAGGATGTAGGGAAAATAACTTCCTGGTCTGCTCCTGGCACTGCCAGAGATATCAAAACCTGTAACTTCAGAGGTGGTAAAGGGCAGAATAAAGTGCTGCCAAAGTTTTGAGTTTTTAGCCTATTAGGTCTGACCCTGGTGCTATGACTCTTCCACAAAATACTGTGCACCAGAGTGGAAGATTGTCTCAGTTTGGTCTAGATTAGGCTACCATGTATCTGGTTTTCCTCTTTTTCCATGTGTTACTTTGTACAAGGATCAAGATAAATTCATCCAGAATTCACAAATGTCATGCATGGTGCAGGCAAATCTGTAATCTTAGGGTAAGTGGGATGCAGTAGGACAAATGGGAACATGCTGGTCTATGGTGAAGCACATGTTCAGTCAGTTGGACATGCACATGCCTGTTGCTTTTCGTCTGATGTTTCCTAGGGAGTAATAAATATGCCACAGCATGACTCTCCCAAGACTGCTCCTGTGATTTGGGGATTCAGAAAATTACAAATTTTAGTGAGTTAGGTAGAGGCTTAGAGAATTAAAGATTTAAGTGAATTTGTGCAAATTTAGTGAATTTTTAGTGCATTTTAGAAGGATTAGTAGATTTCAAAATCATTCTATGGGCCTGGAAATTAAGGTTGAATATTAAGGGTGAAAAACACTGTCCTGCAGTGCTTGAAGGTAAAGAAAAGTGAGTGCTAGCCACAAGGGGAAAAGAATGAGCAACATTGATGCTAATTGGTTGAAGGACTCACGGCAAAGCGCAAGTCTATGACATAATGTTGAAGGGATGAATATTCGTGGAGTGATTTGCATATGCATGAGATAAGGGGTTAAAAATGGGTGGCGAATCTGGGCGGCTCCCTATCTCGGCACTTGACAGGGCAGGGGACACTGCTGTCCCTCTTTCCTTGGCTCTTGGGCCAAAAATAAACTTTTTTCTGCTTGCAAGCAATTACCTTGAGACCTCCAGCTCGTTTTCCTTAAATCACTTGCATGCTTCAGACTTCCCTAAACTGCACAACAGTTTTAGGAGCTCACTCCCTGTGCAAGAGCTGAGACCTTTGCAATCATATTTTGCAGATGAATCATGAAAAGCTAACTTTTCGTAAACGACCGTGTAAAAGAGTGAGAGGTAAAGTAGAGCAAAGTCCCTTCAGTGCTACTGCATTATGTTCCTGAAGACAAGTGGTGGAACTGGATTTTCCATCTTTGACTACCTGTTCTCTAGAGGTCACACAGGCATTTGAACATTCATATTTGGTAAGCGTGGAAGGGCTGAGTAGGCTGTGCTTGAGAGTATCAAAGTACCCCAGTGGTTTTTTAGGCACTTCTTCTAGTGCCAGGAAGCAGATTCCCACCAGTTCTGAGCACTGGGCTGAGAATTCCTATGGCTTTACTTTTTTATCTTAGAATTTGAGACCAAACTGCTGAACCAAGGACAATATGACTGTCTTTAAAAAAACCAACCAAACAAACAAAGAAATGGAGAATCAAAAATCTTGCAAGCAACAGACTTCCAGATCAGTTCTTGGTCGATTCCCTTTTGCTCTTCCTTGCATGACCTGTTGCTGACTGTGCTTACTGCATCAAGCTTTTATGAAGTTTCCTCTGCTCTGTGGTTGAGGCTCTCCTCATGATTGGATCTGTCTATTGGAGTAGTCCATGTTATGTCCTTCTTCTTTCAGAGACAAGACCCAGAAATGCCTGCTGTGAGAGGTTTCAGGGAGTAATTTTAAATTGTGTTTCCTCGCCATGTTTCTTGCAGCTGCTTTATCCTACTTAGAGAGGCAGAGGAACTACTTCTTCTGTTTATGCCAACCATGAGGAACTATGAAGGAAATGGATGCATTTTACTCTATTTCATATAAAGTACTGCATATTCTTTAATAAAACAGTGTTCCCAGTAGCAAGGCTGCATATCTCAATAGGCAGAAGCTGTCTAGAAACACTGTCCAGTCTGAAAAAGCTGGTAACCAATCTGGTAAGCAGAGATCTGAGGAATGCTTGCAAGGATCTCTGTATCCTATTCCAGGTCCCCTGGACAGTTTCAGAAAAAGGTTTCCTTATTGTCGTTGTTTGGAAGACGTGGGAATGACAACCACAAGGTCCTAGGACATGGTCTTTGAGAGCTGAATGAGAGGAGAGTGCTAAGCACATGCTTTGCATCAGCTATGTGGTTAGAAATATATGAACAGTAGTAAAATTCGCACTGTCTTCCTCCATCCTAGTTCTTTCCTCGCCCTCCTCCCCCCGCCGAGAGGCTGATACTGGGAATTAGGTCAGGATGATGGGGAAGGAAGGCAGGAGGCTGATTTCTGGGTTGCCTTCCTCATTTTTCCACAATGCAAAAGGACACAGAGGGTCAGTCATCCCTTCATCAGTCCCTTTTATCCTTTTGCTAGTTCAGGATCTCTTCTCAGGCTGCGAGTACCAGAACAAGAGGACATGGTCTTAAGCTGTGCCAAGGGAGGTTTAGGCTGGATATTAGGAAGAGCTTTTTCACAGAGAGAGTGAGAGAGATTCCTCATTGGAATGGTCTGCCCAGGGAGGTGGTGGAGTCTCCATCCCTGGAGGTGTTTAAGAAAAGATTGTATGATGAACTCGTTGACACGGTCTAGATAATGGGATGATGGGATGGGGAGTTAGGTTAAAAAAAAAATAGATGACCCCGAGATTAGGTGAGATGGTTAAAGCATGGTGCTCATAACACCAAGGTTATGGGTTCAGTCCCTGTATGGGCATTCACTTAAGAGTTGGACTCGAAGATCCTTGTGGGTCTCTTCCGACTTGGAATATTCTGTGATTCTGTGATAAGTCTGTGTGCTGAGATACTGTCATCAGAGGCCTGAGCAGCAAGTAAGGGAGGTCTGCTTCCTTGACCAGAGGAGAGGACCCAGATCTCAGTTCTAGCTGCCTCTCAGGAAGGGAATGTATTGTCCATGTGTGCTGCCCAGTGTGCAGACGTGGTCTGCATGGCTTTGCTGTGGCAGATGAGGTCATCTGGGGATCCCTGAGCTCTGACTTCAGACCTTACCCAGTGCTACACCTGCAAGTTTCTCAGGACCTCTACCCACACTGACTCACACAGCTCAGACATGGTTGTGCAAGGAGAGACCTTCTGTAAACTGGGGCCAACCCTCCAATGCAGGGGGAAATCTAACACCATTAGTCAAAAAAAACATGCAAGGTAAGCATATTGTTAAAGTACTATGCAAAACATTTAATTTTCAGACACTGTAAAGTATACAAATATGCTTTTTAATTATTTGGTGAGGATAGTCAGTTTTTCCAATGTAAAAACAACCCTGTCTTATTGACAAAATGTTGATTTATTTTTCATCACCTTCTCCCCCCCTGCCATTCCTTATACCAGTGGTTATTTGCACTGTTTTGAAAATGGTTGCCCCTCCAAATGGCGGCTTTTATGAATGAGAAAGAAGTGTGTTGTCATCACTTACTGTCAGAGGAAGAGATGAGAGAGCTGAGCCTGCAATGCAAACTTCAGGTTTATTGTGTTGAAAGTCTGCATCATATGGGTATGCATCTTAGTATGTTGGCAGTGGCATTTTTAGTGCAGTACAACATACAAATGGCTGAGACCCAGAGGCCCTGAAGGAGTCTAACACTTATTCTGAAAGCAGGGTTAACTTGAACAATTTTCCCAGGACCATGTCTGGTCAGGCTTTAAGTTCCTTCAAGAATGCATATCCTGTAACTTTTTTTTGGCAACTGGACTCGGTCTGTCTGAGCCCCTAGCAGTCCGCACAATGCTGTGCTTTAGAAGGGTGTTGATAACATACAAGTGTTTTGACTACAGCTGGGCACACTGTCCCTTCCCCCCGACTGAGGACGAGATTCTGAGAGGGCACATGAGCAGGCCAGCTGACCCAGACTCACCAAAGGGATATTCCATACCATATGACGTCAGCTCAGATATAAAAGCTGAGGAGGGGTGCAAGGACAGAGTGGGGCATTCATAGTTCTCAATGGCTGCCTTCTAAGATGCATAGAAGCTCTACTTCCCTGGCTGTGGACACCTCTGCTGATGAGAAGTAGAGATTAGTTCTTTTGCTTTGCTTTATTTGTGCTTATATTAAACTGCCTTATTCCAACTCACCCTTTGTATATCATCTTATTATTTTGGGACTGAGCGATCGTTGGGGCCCCTGGCATCTAGCCAGGCTAAAACCCATTACAGCAACCTGTGCCAGTGTTTGTCAATCCTCAGAGAGAAAAAGCATCTCCTTGTATATACAGTCAGCCCTCTTCCACTTCGCACCCCCTATATTGCGGCTTTGTGTCTTAGTGGCATGATTTTTCAGCGTTAAGGGAGGCCCTTCTTCACAACTGTGCATACACGACCTGGTACACATGAATATTCAATTAGGCAGCATGAATATGCAAATCAACCTGCACAGCTGCCACGGCGCCTCCACCACTTGCCCTGTCCCGGGCGTGGCCACTGCCCACTGCTGCTCTGTTGCTTCGTACCCCCCATGGGCACAGCCACCACGGCTCTGCTGCTTCACTGTCCTCCCTGGGCACTGCTGCCACGGCTCTCGCCACCCCCCCGGGCATGTCTGCCGCGACTCCGCCGCTTCTCTGCCGCGGCAACCAATACACAAAAATACAGTGCTGTAACACTGCCGGGGAGCCGCCTGAGGGTGCGGGGTAAATCTGCATATTAATGAGCTGCCAATCAACATGGAAGGTGGGTGTCATGGGACCCGCATAAGACTGCCGTACCGTGGTATAGGAGACCCAACTGTAAATCGAGTTTTCTGTATTTCAGTTTGTCTCCATTGCTTTTTGTCCAGTTGCTGGGCACTGGTGAGGAGAGTCCTACTGTGTTTTCTCTACTCCCTCTTTTCAGGTACAGGTGTGTATTGATAAGATTCTCCTGAGCCTACTCTTCTTCAGGTGAACAATCCTAGCTCTCTCAATGTCTTTTTATGTGAGAGATCTGCAGACTTGCGAAGGGGACACTGTGCCCCGTGATCCAGATCATTAATTAAACTGTTAAGCAGCATTGACCCCAGTGTCTGCTCTTGAGGCACACCGCTGGAAACTGGCCTCCAGCTGGACTTTTTGCTAAGCTGAGGAGTCTGCACTTTATCCATTTATCTATGAGGCTCTTACAGGAGACAGTGTCAAAAGCCTTGCTTACAGAAACCACCCCTGCAGCCTCCATTACTACCAAAACCTTGCCATGCAAAACTAATATAGCAGTAAAGACTGAGGTGAAAAAGGCATTCATCTCAGCATTTTCTGTGTCCTTTGTCATGAGAGCTCCTGCCCTATTGCTCATCAGACTCATGTTGTCCCTTTACTGCTGTGGTACCTGCAGCAAGCTTTCTTGTGCCATTCAGATCTCCTGCCAGACTCAACTCCCAGTGGGCTTTGGCTTTCTGAAGCTCAACCCTGCACATTTGGACAGTGGTCCAAATGTGTCCCTATCTGTTCTGCTGCACTATGGACGGCTATAAAGGAAAGGAGATCTGGAAGGAAACCAAACAATTGTGACTAGCAAAATCTGAAAAGAGAGAGAGGGAAGTGAATGTTTAAAATGGGAGATAAGGACCCTGCAGGAAATCCCTGTCATATCTCAGTATCCTAACATGGGGCCCAGGAGGTGGTGGATGCCCAGGGTCCTACCTGGTGCTGTAAACAGAGAGGGAGCAGATATAGTTGTGCTATTTTGAGGATTTGCTCATCCAACTGTATTTTCCTCTGGAAGTGGGAGCTGGTGTGGCCAGGGCCGGGCGGAGGTTAGTAAGAAGATCCTGCAGCCTAAATGGGGTATAGAAGGTGGAAGGCACTGGCAGAGCCTCAGCAGTTTCTTAAGAACTTAGAAAACTTACCTGTACATCAGGGGCTCCTGCTTGCTGCTGAAAGATGAGGGAGAGTGGGATGCTATGGAGGTACTTGTGCCTCCTGCTCTAGGGAGGATTTTGCAGCTTGCTCCCTGTGGCCCATACATTCAACTCTAATGGTGCTGTGGCTCCATGCTGCCCTGTCCACTCAGCAGCGAGAGAACCTATTTCTGAATGTTGAGCTGGTCGGCTAGGATGAGGTATGGAAAGGGAGAGATGAACATGAAAGTATGTCAGTGTGGCAAGGTCAACAAGCTAGTCTTATGTGAAATTAGGTGAAGTGAAGCAGGGGGATAATCTGGGGGCCTGAAGGCTTTTATGGAGAAGGTGAGGGTTGCTCTGCCTAAGGACTCACTGAAGATGGGAGATGATTCAAAGTGGGCTTGTCTCCAAGAGTGAATGCTGGGAAATACTACAGTTGGCCTGCTCAGTGCCAGGAAACTAGTTTGTATCTCCAAGGAAGCTGTTTGAGTATTTGACAATTTCAGGAATGAAGAGTAAAAGAGACCAGTTCTCTCTGCCTGGTACAGAAATGCAGCAGATGATATTATGTTGTTCTTCTGAAACAGACACTCGGGAGCTACTCAAGCACAGCCCTGTAGAGAAGCTCAGTTTTATTTATTTTATATTCTGAGTTGGAAGGGACCCACAAGGATCATCAAGTCCAACTCTTAACACTGTCTCCCTGGTGGGAATTGAACCCGGGTCTCCCACACGCCAGGTGGGGACACTTACCACTGTGCTAAAGTGGATTTTGTTTTTTACTAAAGTGGATTTTGTTCTTCCCACCTTCTCTGTCTTTGCTGCTTTTTGACTCTTTGTGTATCTCACTGCAGCTGTGTTTGGAAGTGGTATCCTTCACTTTTGCATTGCAGACCTGTTATGACACTTTGGGCCACATAGCAGATTCTTTCTGTAGCAGGAGATGTATTGAAAATTGGTACTGTATCTCCTGGCTCTCATACCTTGAGGAGACCACACAGCATTCAGAGCTGCCTTTTCTGACACCCATGTAATGAGACAAGCCACTTTATGCCAGCTGCACCAGAGCAGATTCTCTGAGCACTGGGTAGGAGATACTGGGAAAACCAGTCTTCCCCCCTTGTCTGGCCATGAACATTTTTTGTCCAGCCCTGAAAAAAGCTGCGTGTAGTGCTTTCTGCTCTTCTTGTTGAGAGGAAGGAGTGAAGATGTCTTTCTTCCCTCTGGCTAATTCCTCTGGCCCACCTTGAGCCCTGGAGAGTGGACAGTGGCATTCAGTCAGATTGTTTCTCCGGGCTACAGAACTGACATTGCGTCTACCATCATGAAGAGTGAAAGATGGTCAAGGTTGTTGAAGTACCAGTGTCGTGGTTTGACCCTGGCTGGATGCCAGAGACCCACCCCAACTTCTCCCGAAGGAGAAAACTAAAGAAAAACAAACTGGAAAATAAAACTGGAAAACAAAACAAAACTGGTCACAGGCAAAAACAAGGCAAAACTATAAGTAAAGANAATCTCTCAGCCTCCCGACGCAGGTTCTGAGCTGGCACGCTACATCTTACTACTGAACTTTTTTTTCTTCTCTCCCAAGTATGTTATTTGCAGAGACGCCTTTATCTGTATAACCTTGAAGGCCATGGCAGCATGGAGAGCTCAGGCAAGAACTGAGCTGTTAACCCCCTCGCTGCCAGAGCAGCAGAAACCCCCCTAAACCATAACAACCAGATAAGGAATGAATAACCCAACCTCTTCATTACAGGAAGGTAGAGGGAATAGGAGAAACAAGTGTAAAATCTGCTTTAAAAAAAAAAAAGCTTAAGGAAGAAACTTGTAGCTATAGACTTGAAGAGCTGAGCAAAAAGGCTGGGCCAGGACTGCTGATGGAGGAGGGTGCCAGTGGCCAATGACTGGTTCCTACATTGTCCTCACAGCAGTGGAAGGGGGAATCTGGGCAAGCTGGATGAAGGGAGGCTGCACTGGGGCCCTGCGTGAGGGATAGGTGTTCTGTAGTCCTTTTAGTACTTATAAACCAACGTGTTTGGTCCAGGTCCTGCATTCATACATAACATTTGGTGTGTTTAAAGCTCTGATGGAGGACTTCTCTCCTTTGCAAGTATCTTCTTGTAGGCACCACAATTTGCACTGTCTAATAGCTGAGGTCTGTCAGAGCCCTGGCCAGGCTGCTTTTATTAAAAGCTGGCTGGAACTTTTTTTCAATGAGGAACTTCATGTTGTGTCTGCAATACCATCAAGAGGGACACTGTTCTACTATGATTGGTTTTGCAAATTTTATGAAATTCCTAGTCATATCTTAGCAAGCTGTCCAAATTGTATTGTAGGTGCTTGAAGTTCATTCCTTGAATTCTACAAATGGAGATAGAAGACGGCTGTCTTTCCTAAGCACTATCCAAACTTGGTCATTTAATGACTTTTAATTCTATTATTCATTATTCACCATTAACCTACTACAGGCATGGGATGTCAGTGTTTTGCTGTGTGTTCCTGCTCTCAGTAGGAATAGTTTTGCAGTAATTCACAGATTCACAGATTCTTGTGAGTTGGAAGGGACCCACAAGGATCATTGAGTCCAACTCTTAAACCACACCACTGCCTATCTGGCGGAAATCGAACCCTGGTCTCCCACGTGGCAGGCGGGGACACTTACCACTGTACTAAAGTGGATTTCTAATTGCTCCTGTGTGCTTGGTGACTTCTTTCTGCAGAAGAGCCTTGGACTTTCAGACCACACACTCTCTCCCAACTCAAGAGCAGTTTAGCTAGAAGTTCCTTGCCGCCAGACAATTAGTTTCCATTTGAAATTATAACATTCCTGCTGTAAGAAGGAGCTGCTGGATCAATATAGTGGATTTTCTTTTCTCCTGTTGTGAGTAAACCAAATATCTAAAGCTGTAGGGAGTGTGAATTTTGACAATGATGGACTACCAGGACTGTTTGGGGATCTAGTCAGTTACTTATAACCTCATCTTGCTTTCTGCCTGTGAACATCCCTTCTTCTAAGATTTCAGGGTTGCTCCTTTCTTTTTCAAATAACTTCTATTTCTTTGTTTTTGTTTGGGATAGATAGTTCTTCCTGTATCAGAAATCCTTTTCACCTTTTCCTGCAGAAGAAATTTAATCAGCTAAGAATATGTACAGATGCAGACATAACATAGGCAAAACATGCCAAGGTGAAAGAGAGCCACTAATATGACTCTGAAAGCAACTGGTGATGTGCCAGGACTGATTTTTTACATGCATTTGTATTCGTCCAAGGTGGGGTTGGTTCTGAGCTGTGTCAATAGATTGGAAGGAGAAAGGGAATAGGACAGAACTTGACAGAACAGTCCTAGTACTGTTCACAACCCAAATATTCCAGTGTGACACAGTATGTGTGCTTTGTGTATCTTTGTGTTGATGGATGTTTATAAAGCTCCAGTTTGAATTCCTAGCCTCAAGCAATAGCGTTTCCTAGCCTTTTGTTGTCATCCCAGGACTATGCAATACCATGGAAGCAACAAGGACATTTTGGTTTAGAATTGTTTAGACCCCTGCTTGTGAAGTGATGATACATTCTGCTTCCTGCCACTGAGTGCATGCATGCTTCCCTTAACCATTTACCCATGTAAGCAAGTGGTCTAAGCCTTGCTGTAACTCAGAAGCAGGTTAGTTGGGTTCCATGGTCAAATTGGGGTGTTGATCCAGCATCACTCACAATACCATTCACCAAATGCACCTTCAAGAGATCAATATGGGGCAAACCCATGCCCTGTCCCAGTCTTTGCCCATACTCCCAGATGGTTGTGTGGGCCACTCTTTCAGCCATGACCTTCTTGCTTGATCTGCACTTCTTTTCCTTTGGGCAATAGAATCTTCTCAACACCCTCACCATGTGCCTTTTATTGTCTAAATCTTATGCTAACAGCAGGATTAAATAGTCTTAATTGCCTTTTCTTATCAACACTGGTAAATTTCTGTTTGAAAATAGCCAGTTGAGGGATGTGGTTCTTGTCTACTCTCCTCTCATGAGTCTCCACCTGGAATTCTGTGTACAGTTCTGGTGCCCCAACATAAAGACATGGAACTGTTTGAACAAGTTCAGAGGAGGACCACAAAGATCATAAGGGGAGTAGAGCACCTTCCCTACAAGGACAGACTGAGAAAGCTGGGGCTGTTCAACCTGGAGAAGAGGTTTCAAGGAGATCTCATAGCAGGCCTGCAGGAGGTCTGTAGGACCTACAAGAAAGGAGGTCTACAAGAAAGCTGTGGCTCTTCGTCAGGAACTGTAGGGATAGGACCCTAGTAATAGTGATAGATATACACTAAAAGAAATTATACAGAAAAAATTCTTTACTGTGAGGGGGGTGAGACACTGGAACAGGTTGCCCAGGGTGGTTGTGGATGCCCCAGTCCTGGCAGTGTTCAAAGCCAGGTTGGATATGGCTCTGAGCAACCTCATCTAGCTGGAGGTGTACCTGCACATGGCAGGGGGGATGAAACTAGATGATGATTAAGGTCCCTCCAACCCAAACCATTCCATGAAATCAGTTACATCAGATTCTTTAAGCTTCACTGCTCTTTGTGGGAAGGGGTTCTTGTGTTTGGCGTGCTTTCTGTGTCTCATTTAAACACACTTTAAAATTCTATCTGTCAGACGTCTGTAGCACAGTTGTAAACCAGATATGCAGAACATAATTGTCAGTGAGAAAAACAGCAACAGATGACTGTAGCTACATATTCCTATAATTTGTCAAACTTCTTTTTTTCTGTTCATGTAAGCAAAATTTAGGCTCATTTTTGGTCCTAAACCACCTAAGGGCTAAACAAAGACTCACTTACACCTTCAGGCTTTCCTCACACAAGCTGTTGTATCTTTCATGTTTCCTGAGCTTTGTGCTGCCAGGATTCATCTCCTATTAAACTTGCTGTCATGTGGTCCTGCCCAAGTGATAGGGACTGCTGGACATGTACAGCCCAGCTGGCTGGTGATGGTGAGAGCTGGCATTTTTTCCCTGCACTCTCCTCTCTATATCAGAGATGTGCAACGGGATGTAGAGACAGGTTATGTGAGAAGGGTAAAGACCGGCAGAGAAAACTCTCTGCCACTTGCTGGCTGAGGGTTGTTGTGAGCAGCTCAAGTGGGGAGAGTGAGCCTGTGGTGGGGAAAGGGGATCTGCAAGCCTTTGCTAGGATGGCCAGTCATTATGTCATGGGGCATTGTGTTTCTCCCCTTTCAGATGTCTTGGCATCCACAGTACCGCAGCTCCAAGTTCCGCCATGTGTATGGCAAAGCCGCCAGCAAGGAGAAGTGCTACGACTGTGTGCCCATCACTCGCAATGTCCACGACAACCACTTCTGTGCTGTGAACCCCAACTTCGTTGCGGTGGTGACTGAGTGTGCAGGTGGTGGGGCCTTCCTTGTCATTCCCATCAAGCAGGTGAGCTCTGCCAGGGTGAACGTGTGAAGAGGCTGGAGGAGGGACACATTTTCTAGGGAGCTGGATCACAAAGGGTGTTCAATTGATGCTGTTGCCAAAATTGCAAAATGATGGAAAAGGCACTTGGTGCCCTGGCTGGTGATTCCTAGGATGTGTGTACTTACATGTCTTGCACTGCTGCTTGCAGATTTTTGACCCCTTGCTTCATTTCACAACTCTTTTACCTTTCTTATATAATTGGCAGGAACTATGCTGTTTAGATGTTTGTATCCTGAGAGAAACTGCAAATTAAAAAGTGTTTAGTGAATACAGAGGGCAAAAGCAAAAAGATGCTTTAGGGTCATGGCTACGGCTATGACAAAAGGAGAATATGGTATGCTTTGCTCTACCTTCTCCTTTGTAAAAGAATGAAGACACAGTTATCAAGCAATGAAGCTCTTTAGCTTCAAGCACTGATGCTGTAACAACTTCCCTTTTAGAAGCAAATCCCCTGTTCATGAGTTTAGATTATTTAGAATCTGATGTTTATTGCTTCATAAAAAGTTAAGCATGCACTAATGTGGATTAATTTCAATATGATATTATGATCTCTCTGAAATTGGGGCAGAACAGATGAAAGGCAAAATTTCAGCCTTTAATTAAAGGTTAATTGAAAGTGTTACTGCAATGCCACTTTTTCAATATGTATTTGCTAAGGATGAAAGTGAACTAGCTATGCTTGAAGAACGTTCCCAGCCCTTCTGGACTTCATTTATTCATTCCTTCTATGCTAGTGCTGTTCCGATTGTCCTTCTCGAATTAATCACTACCCTGATTTTCTTGACTAAGTCACATCTGCCCCCTCGACCATGGTCTGTTGAGGCTGAAGAACTTGTCTTTATCACAGAACTGTCTATAACCAAACAGCTATTACTATGGGATGTGCGGTGGCACCAAGCTCTCAAAGTAGCTGAAGGTGCTTGCATTGCCTACTTTAAGTTCTTTTGTCTTCTCACCACTTCTTAGCTTGTCTCATCTTTAGTAGTAATCTTCCTTTCTTACACTTGCTCAAATACTCCACCCAGATCTGAAATACTGCATGCAGAAATCAAAGGCATGGTAGAGCTTAAAGACTCAAAAAGGGCAATTAAAATATGTATGCCAATGAAAATGTGAAAGTGTTTTCATGTGAGGAGAGACTTTGTAGGTTAGGCCTCAATTAATCTCAGAAAAGAGGTAAATGAGCAGGATATATAAAACTGTGTAGAAGCTGGTGATGAACTTTAGGGAGCAATTCTTCTTGATTTGTTTGGTGAAGGGGGTTCTAGAGACTGGGGAGCAGCAAATGTAAATGCTGCTGCTGTTCAGATGTAGAACTCGTTGTTCAGGGTGCTGATGAGCCTGGAGGAATTAATAGTTCAAAACAGAGTTGTGGAGAGGAGTCAGTCCCTTGAGGGTTGGCCTTTGGTGATGGATCAGGAAAATTATGTGCTTCACACATCTGTTCTCCGAATACCTGTTCCTGACACATGGCAGGGGGGAAAGCAGCCTCAGCCACCCAGGGCACCAAATGCAGCCTGTTCCGGAGATGTGTCTGGGATAGCATTGTCCATGACTTTAGTTACTTTTGACTGGATTCACAGGAAGCAGGCACATCCCAAGCATGCCAGAGTGTGGAGGAAAATCACGAGAGCCAGGATATCAGACATTTTTAGACCTCACCTTGAATACTGTGTCCAGTTCTGGGCTCCTCAGTTTAAGAGGGANAAAGCAGGTAGTAGCCAGAATAGCGAGGACTGCACTTTCTGGGAATGTTGAACAACCTGCTGCTTGGGAAGCTGCTTTTGTCACTCCAATGCTTCTTTTTGCATGTGCTGCTACTGGAGTGGCTGCCAGCCTCAAGATGTAGTTGAATGAAGGCTTAGCTCTGTCCTATTTAACTGTGCCTTCTTGCTTGTTTATTGTGCCACTCATCTGCTGAGTCATGGACGTCAAGCTGTCTCATCTCTCCTTGAATAAATATCACTTTCTTTCTGAGAGCCTGGGTGTGAGATAGGGTTGGGAAGAGTGGGTTATGTAGACAGCGAATTATTTGCTGTGGATAACCTCCTTTCAGCAGGCCTGTGCGTTCCACCTGAAGAGAAATTAATTGAGTACAGTAATACCTGACCCTTTGCGAGGAAAGGGTCTTGTCAGGGTGTCGCAAACTGTCAAATTCACAGACCATGAACGCCGCAGGAGCAAGAGGCACTGCGCACCTCTTGCGCTTCCCCGCTGGGCTGGGCCCATCCCACCCCACAAGGAGCGCCAGTTCTACCCCTTGGCGAAGCAGAGGCACTGCTCATGTGTTGTCCGGGAAGCTTTGTGAATCACTGAGGCACATCACACACACACACACACACACACACACACACACACAGAATATCTGCAAGAAAAATTTCTTGCGAATTAGCAAGGTCGCAATGGAGGAGTCGCAATGCAGCGAATTATTACTGTATTTGCCCTCACTTTGAAAATGGTCTGTGCAGGATGTGTAAGTTAGCTTAGTGCGGCAAACCAGCCAAGTCTGGACAGGTCAAGTCCCAGGGAAGCAAAAAGGTGTATCTCGCTCCAAGGGTCTTTTGTCTTCTTAAACTCCCAGGGTTTGTCTTTGGGAGTTCTGTTCTCCCCTGACCCTTTGTCGAATTCCCATGCCCTCTCGCAGCCCTGGGAACGTGGGGCCACTGAAACAAGAAGGGGAACCACCCTTTGCTCCTTGCTCCTGTTCCAGCCTCCCTCTGCAGGGTGGTATGAGAACAAAATTAATAAAAAATTAAAATTAATCTAAAAACTACGACAAAGATGTATGTGAATGCTGTGTTATGATGAGGTGTGTTAGTGCCCTTTAGGGAGCTCCTGAAGGATGAAGCTGACCCATGTCTTGGTATTCTATCGTGTACAAGTCTGCTGGGAGGGTTTTGACAAATGTACCACTGCAAGTGATTTTTCTCAAGCAACTCCAAGCTTGATTACTTTTCAGAAATACTGAGATTTCATAAAGTGATTGATTGAAAAAAATTACTTGTTTTCAAGCTCTGCAAGTAACTGTGGAGGTTAGGTACCTCTGCATGGAATGACAACACATCTAGTTATTGAAATACAGTCGAATCTCCTATATCATGGACCCACGGTCTTAATTGGGTCCCGCAAAGCCCTGCTTCTCCATCGAATGGCAGCTCGTTAATATGCAAATTTTCCCTGCACCCTCAGATGGCTCCGTGGTGCTGTTTCAGCTCTGTGTTGCTGTGTATTGCTTGCTGTGGCAGCCATGCTGGGGGGCGGCGAAGCGGCGGAACCTTGGGGGGGTGTGGGGAAGTGATGGAGCCGCCGTGGCTGGGATGGGGCAGGGTGAGCTGGCGCTGTGGCTGGGCTGGGCTGGTGCGAGCAGCCGAGCCACTGCCACCATGGCCAAGCGGCCAAGCCGCTGCTGTGGCTGTGCAGGTTGATTTGCGTATTCATGACTGCCTAATTGAATATTCATGCATGCCAGGTCGCGCATGCACAGTTGTGAGGAAGGGCCTCCTTTAACGCTGAAAAATCACGCTGCTAACATGTGAAGCTGCAATATAGGAGGTGCAAAGTGGAAGAGGACCGACTGTAGTTTTCAATCTGTAGAGTGAAATTTCTTCCAGTAATAAAGAACTTCACTTCCACATACCGATGTGCAATTTGAGACCAAAAGCTCTGTCATTTTTGTTGTTCCTGTGTTGGGGGTCTTGCTCCATCCCAAGGCTGCAGGGTTGCATGGGAGTGGGTTGGACTGGTGACTGGGAGGACAAGGGCTCCCTTTCCAGAGGCAGTTGAGTCTGCTGGGGAAGTGGGAGTAGCAGAGCCTTGCAGGATGGGTCAGAAAGAGCTAGTTTAGGACAGCCTGGAAGTCTCCTGAATGGAATAGGGAAGAGACATGCAGCCGGCTTTGGGAGGGCACAACATTCTCTTATGGGGTGAGGGATCCCTGTGGATCTGGCTGTCCAGCCTTTTTAGTTGTCAGCTTGAAACCAAGCTCTGAAGTCTACAAAAGGAAACTGAGGGCGGGGGAACACTGCTTATTAAAGGCCTATTATCTCTCCTCAGACTTTCCAAATCTCTTTGTATTGTCGCTGTTATAAAAGAGACTTGTTTTAAGACTATACTTGAAAAAGGCAGAGTCTTACATTTCAAAGCCTTCTGGATGTTCAGATTAAAGCAGGTTAGTCCCAGTTTATGCAACTAACTTTCCAGTGAAACCAGAATAGTTGCAAATGTCCTGTTCTGCATTCAAAATAGCAATCCCCCCCAGATTTTCAAAGCTAGGAAAATTACATCTTATCTTAAGATGTAATAGTGATTCCCCAATGCTGTGGACTCCTGAGGCCCACCTCTGGACTGATGTGGGGAATACATAAATGGAAGTGTCTGCTTTCTAGGAGAGCACACACTTGCAATTATTTTGGTTTACAATTTTTCAAGATAGGAAGCAGTAAGCAGGTAAGTATTACCAGCTTGTCATCATGTGTTGCTTAGGTGACTGACCTTTGCTCTTGAATAGATGCGTGGGATGCAAGGTGGGTCTTGGAGCTCTCCATATTTCTCCTACTCCTGATCATCAAGTGTTGCTCCAATATTAATAAAATCCCCAGAGCCCTTCTTAGCATATGAATATTCAGACTTGACTTTCTAGCAGAAACCATTCCTGCAGGGTGGAATTGTCCAGTGCAAGACAGCCCCCATGTGGCACAAGGCACTCAGTACTCCTTAGGGCACTTTGTGAAGGATTTTTACCAGTGCCAATGCCACCTAAGTATGGTGTTTTTTTAATTTGAGAGTCCAGAATGCTGATTTAGTCTGGTGAATGGGTGGATTTACACACCATCAGAGAAAAATAGATAGCTTGCTGGAGGAAAATCTCCATTTGTAATTTGTGTCACAAATATTTTTTTGCTTAAAAAATAAAGTAAATGCTAGCTGATGAGGCTAAGAAATAAAACCTAAACCATTTTTATCCCTGTGTATAAGGAACTCATCTTCTGAAGGAAATTCTGCTGTTGTTCGTCTCCCCCTCACAAGGTCTTTGGAAAAAGGCTGAATTTTCAACTCATTCATAGGTGTTTCTCCTGCAAGTGTCTGAATCTTATACTGTCTTATACATACATGCATCCATATGTGCATGCATAGAGATTTCTTGACAGCAGCATGTACTTAAGAAGGCCTGAACGCTCTTTCCTTTCTTTATGGTGCTATCATCAAAACTTGACTAGCAGCGACAGAAAAAACCCATTCTCAACAGAGAGCACCTAGGGCATTTGGAATGTAACAAGCAGAAAGAAGTTTGTTGTTGGGGCTGGCTTGGATTTTCCTTGAAAATGTCCTGTAATTTCATGGCTCCCCTTAAGTTTATTGTATTTTTTTTTTCCAGACAGGCAAGCTTGACCCACATTATCCCAAAGTATGTGGGCACAAAGGAAACGTTCTGGACATCAAGTGGAACCCATTCAATGACTTTATAATAGCTTCATGTTCAGAAGATACCACAGTAAGTTTACCACTTTGTACTCCGCGTTACTACTTTGCTAATGTGCTTTTTGGGAAACGACATTAAAAGCACTCCAAAGGTCCCATGGATGAGATGTGAAAGCATATGTGTGTATATACTTGTGTAAGAAATCAGGTAAGTTTCGTTTCTTTCTCTTGTGATCTTTGTGATCCGTTCCAGGTGATACATCAAATCAGTGCAATGAGGAAGACCTGTTTCATGGGGGCTTGTGCCTTTTTTGATGTGTTTGCATGAAAAAAAGAGAATATGAATTTAAAATAGAATGACTATTCAAGTTTAATTGCATTCAATTCTTCAGTAAGTGCTTTGGCTGAAGTTAGTATGATTAAGATGCAGCCATATACGTATAGGAATTGAAAGATTCAACTCAAGTTTGTAAGGGACAGTTTAGTCCACATCTACCCACTGGAGGGTCGCTTTCAAGACATCTTGTCAAAGGAGTAATGCTGACTTCTGTGATACTGAGGATACATAACTAACTGTGGTGCTTTATTCCAGAGATCCCGTTCATGTTTTCTCCTACTGGATATATTCACATTCTGCCAGATAGTATCTCCTGTCATTTTCTGAAGCCCTGCGTTAGTTCATAGCCTCTGCCATTTTAGTTCTGACAAAAAAGTCACTCTTTAATCTGGGCTTTTTGAATTGTCTTTCCTGTTTGGTGACTTGCCTTTGCTTGTTGGGATGCTCTGTTTTTTGAAGGCTTCTTTCAGTTTCTGGACTGACAGTAAAGATTTTATTTTGTCTTATGGCCTGTATGCCATGTTTTCATGCTGTCTCAGGCAGCGTGGCACAGCATGTCTTACTTGTGGCAGGAAGGCACCACCTTGGCCACTCTCGGCTTCATATGAGGAATGAGCGCAAGGTTCAAAACATCCTGCTGCAGTTACAAAATCAGAGAACCATTTGTGTGAAAAGAGAGTTTGGGTGGTCTCTATCCCCACTTCCTTCACAGGTGTGTGGAGTTGAGTCTTAAAAACCTCCAAGGATAGAGGCTTCACCACCCCTGTAGGCAACCTGTTCCTGTTCTTCACTGGTGTTTCTAGAGTTAGTGTGAGGAAGACTCATTTTGTCTGCATAGTGTCAGCTCCTGTTGCAGGTTTCCTCTGTTGTCTTCTTCCACCACAGGAGAACAGAACGTTTTTGTCTTTTTTCAACATCTTTTAGAAGAACTCAGAGCTGTAGGTAGACCTGTTATGAGACAGCATGCTCTTGCTGTTGAGTGACTTCAGTGAGGTGTTGCTCAGTCTGTCTGCCCAGGGCATCTGCCTTGTGGCTACCTGCATGTTATTCTGTGTGCTTTAAAAAAATGGCTGTGGCATTTGCAAAGTGTTCAGCGCTGGCACAGTTTTCTAGAAGACAAACATGACTGTAGCTGTTGTCTGACTAGAGGAGTTCTCAGTTCTTTTACCAGGTAGTGCTGAATGGATCTCAGGACCAGGATGAAGAGGGCCAGAAGAGACAGAGGGGATTGAGCTTGTAACAATCACTGCTATAATATAATAGAATCATAGAATTATAGTATGTTTTGGCACTCAGATTTGCTTGCTCCTACTCAAAGTTTATTAGGAGGCAAAGTCTGCAATATCTGTGGCTTACTCCTTCTCTTTAGGAATAACTTTTCATAATTGTGCTGACAGCTTGGCCAGGTATAGGGGTTGGATTGCTAAGTTAAAAAAAAAGCCTAGTAGGACTGCTGCCTAAAGATAGAAGGTAAAGAGGAGTCTTCCAGTCCATAGAAAAGTAAAGATAGGAATTTAAAGGACTGGCGTTGAATAAAGCCAGAAGCATTCCTATCACTAGGAAGGGAACAATAATACAGTCAGGTCTCCTATATTATGGGCTCGCGGTCTTAATTGGGTGCTGTGAAGCCCTGCTTCCGTGTTGAATGGCAGCTCATTAATATGCAATCTGCCCTGCACCCTGACATGGACCCCCGGCGCTGTTTCGGTGCTGTGTTGCTGTGTATCAGTGTTTGTGTTGGCCCTTCCCAACACCCACAACCACCCCACACTGGGAAAAAACCCTTTTTGGCTCTGCCAGGGGCACGGGTGCAGGGAGCTGCCAAGTCCGCTGTCCCGGTGTCTCTCGGGGTGGGTAGACCTGGTCTCTCCATACTCGGGGAAAACAAGTATGTCTTGGAGAGTCACTCAAGAAAGTCTTGGACACCTGGGAGTGTGTAAATATTTCATAACTGTGAAGTGGCGGCTCTGGGCTGGGGGGCGGCCCCGCTGCAGCCACCACCGCTGCTGTCCTGGGGCCAAGGAAAGCAGCAAGGCCACCGCCGCTGCCGCCATCCCTGGGCTGAGGGGAGTAGCGGGGCCGTGGCCGCGGCTGTGTGGGTTGATTTGCCATTTCATGACTGCCTAATTGAATATTCATGCGTGCCAGGTTGTGCATGCACAGTTGTGAAAAGGGGCCTCCTTCATCGCTAAAAAATCATGCCGCTAAGATGTGAAGCTGCAATATGGGGGGTGCAAAGTGCAAGAGGGTCGACTGTATCAAGGCAGTAACAGTTATTGTTAAGACCCAAATTTGCTCCTTAGGATTCTCACAAAGACTCATCCTATGCTATTCAGGTTAAAATCTGGGACATCCCCAACCAGTTGCTGAAAAGAAATATTACCAATCCGAAGAAAGAACTACTTGGGCATGCTCGAAGAGTTGGCCTCATTGAATGGCATCCCACAGCTGATAACATCCTCTTCAGCTCTGGCTATGACTGCAAGGTGAGCCTGTGCTTTAGGGAGCTCTCCTCCTGGGACACCCTGTTTGGCAGGGTGTTTTGAAATTTGCTTTAATTTCAAGAGTATTGGTTGACAGAAAACTTAATATGAGCCAGCAGTGTACCCAGGTGGCTAAGAGGGCCAAAGTCATCCTGGCCTGTATAAGGAGTAGTGTGTCCAGTCGGACTAGGAAAGTTATTCTTCCACTATACTTGGCACTGGCCAGACCACATCTTGGGTACTGTGTCCAGTTCTGGTCTCCCCAGTTTAAGAAAGATGTTGAATTGCTTGAAAGGGTCCAGAGAAGGGCGACAAGGATGGTGAAAGGACTGGAGAACAAGCCCTATGGAGAGCGACTGAGGGAGCTGGGACTGTTCAACTTGGACAAGAGGAGGCTCAGAGGTGACCTCATTGCTGTTTACAATTACCTGAAAGGAGGTTGCAGTTGGGTGGGTGTAAATCTCTTCTCTCAGACAGCCAGCACCAGAACAAGAGGACATGATCTTAAGCTGCGCCAAGGGAGGTTTAGGCTGGATATTAGGAAGAGCTTTTTCACAGAGAGTGATTCCTCAATGAAATAGTCTGCCCAGGGAGGGGATGGAGTCGCCATCCCTGGAGGTGTTTAAGAAAAGACTGGATGAGGAACTCAGTGATGTGGTCTAGATAATGGGGAGTTAGGTAAAAAAAAAAAAAAAAAGATGACCTCGAGATTAGCTGAGATGGTGCTCATAACACCAAGGTAATGAGTTATCCCTGTATGGGCATTCGCTTAAGAGCTGGACTCGAAGATCCTTGTGGGTCCCTTCCAACTCAGAATATTTTGTGTGATTCTGTGTGTGTGAAGAGTGGAAGCTTATCTTCACAGGGAAATTCCATGTTGACCCCAAAGGCAAAAGGACATTGCTGCAAGTTCAAGAGCACTTACTAATTTTCCAATTGTTTGATGAATTTTAGCCTACTCTGTCCTTCTCATTTACTGAATTGGATACAGTATACAATGCCATGCTCTTTGGATTTGTCGTGCTAGTGCAACTATCTGCACTGATGTTTTTATGTATAAAATGTGGCTACAATGAAATTAATATTCTGGACGTTCTGAGATGACACTGATATATTGTTGTGTCAGCAATTAGTTTTAGTGCTGGTGAACAGTAACTGTTACTGGTAATGGTAAGACCTACATGTATAAAGAAAAGAAGAAGAATTGAATAGGGTACAAAGAGTCATACTGGGTCAGACAGCAAAAGGCTCTGATTTTTTTTGTTCTTTTGCTTCAGATAATGATCTGGAACCTTGACATCAAGGAGACCGTCATCTCAAAGCCAGCAAAGATTATTGACACTCATGAAGATGTGGTCCTCTCCATGTCGTTCAACACAGATGGCAGTCTCCTTGCCACAGCCTGCAGGGACAGAAAGATACGTGTGCTAGACCCTCGTGCAGGAGCAGTACTACAGGTAGGTTTGATTCAGAGGTTTGTGATCCAGCTGATCTCACCTCTTGGATTGTTTCTTCTCCTGGGTAGGTTCATTGCCATAGTGATGGTGCATCTGTGCCCTGCATTGCGCAAGACACTATTATGGTGCTATTGACTTCTACTTTCGATGGAACTCTTGTTGTTGTTGAAACCAGGGTTTTTGCATCTTGTTACAATTTTACTTGTTCCCTGATGCCCTCTTGAAGGGCACTGTTTTCATTGCTACCTCCTGCAGCTCTCGGTGGGACACCATGGGAGAGCTTCTATCAGGTGAACAGATAACTGTAAGTATACGTTTGTTCCAAGGTTGTTCTTTTTGCCTGGATTTTGTATCGTTGATAAGGTGAAGCTGACTGCTTTTTGTAGCTATTTGCACAGATCTGTGTATACAGAAAGTCTACAACTCATGGTATATGCCCTTTCGTAAATACATGAATCAGTAGTAAGGGACTGTGATTGGGCTTTTGGGAATCATCCTGATGAGTCTAGGTCACCTTTATCAGACACTCAGGAATTCCTGCTTAGCATAGTTCATCCAGGCTGAGCAGATATTTCAGATGTGAGTGAATGAATGAGCATTGTTGTGTAACACGAAAAGTAGGTATGCAACAGGCTGTCTTGCTCATTCAGTGTCCTTTCTCTTCATATAGGAAGCCAGCTACAAGTCTCACAGAGTCAATAAAGTCTTGTTCCTGGGAAATATGAAAAAACTGTTCTCTACTGGAACATCTCGGTGGAATAATAGGCAAATTGCATTATGGGATCAAGTGAGTTGGACCAAAAATTTTTCTCTCTTTTGCTGTCACTTTTCCATGTGCCAAATACCCTAGAATTGAACCGTAACAGCAATTCAGAAGTGATCTGTCAGATTCCTAAAGGGTGATAGGTCTTACTGCTGTGAGAGTTAAGTGAGTTTTTGAAGAAGGTTTCAGCATAGAAAGACTCCAGAACAAAGAGAATGTTATGCCTATGTCCTGGTTGTGGCTGGGATAGAGTTAATTTTCTTCTTAGTAGTTGGTACAGTGCTCTGCTTTGGATTTAGTATGAGCACACTGATGGTTTGGGTGTTGTTCTGACTTAAGGTGGCTCCTACTGGTTTTACTGGCAAACTGCTCCTGGCTGTGGAAAGAGAAATGGGCTCTAGGCAGCCTACTGAGATGAAGCCCTCAGTAGAGAAAAATGTGGAGATGTTTTTGATTTTTGGTGATTCCTGACAGTGGAGTACTGAGGTAGCATTTAAATGGTCACCTCTGTGACATGATCTCCTATGGTGATGGTTGCTAGCCTCATGAAACCCTTCTCTACCCTCTCATACGCAGTGAGATGTTTTTACTTTGTCTCACATTATCTCTCCGCATCCACCGCCATGCAGCACAGTCTTTTGCCCCTTTGTAGTGCTGTCACTCTGTACTAGACAAAGGTGGTGGACAAGGCCTATAATTTACTATATGGCTATGTTTGTTCGTGGCTTCTTTGCCATACGTGAGGTAAAGCACTATGCTCTTGCCTGAAGGCTTTCCACAATGCTGAGCAGTGCTGTGACATATCATGGGTCTCACACCAGAGTTTCACTGCTGGAGGAGCTGACCACACCTAGTTCAAGAACACAGTGGAAAGATCTGTGAGTCTAGGTACATGCCGCCTCCTTAAGAACAGACATTGGCACAGGACCTGCCCAGCAAGCGTCTGTCTGAGATCACATCCACCTGTGTCATCCTTGCATCTAAATGGAAGCTCTGGTTTTCTGAAGCCTGCAGCTGGGCAGTTCCACAAGACAAAATATTAACCCTGTATTAACCCTATGATAAATACATATTTATGTGAAAACTGGCACATGGGAGCTGTGGGACACCACAGTGTGTCCCACTGATCCTCTCAAAATTGCTCCCTGTGACAGTGGGGAGATAGCTTTGTACAGGACATGCTGGCATTGTGGTGTGCTATGTGTGCTGGAGTGGTGTGCTATGTCCTGCGTGATTTACCCACAAAAGGCCAACAGGAACTTCCGTCTTTGCAGCTGGCACGTTCCCACTGTGGAGACTGCTCAGCTGATGTAGACTGCTCTTGTGGTGGATGGGGCACTGTTGTGGAGGTATTGCCTTGTCTAGAGGATTTGAGAGAGCATAAGTAAGAGACAGTGTGTGATGCAGTTGTTCCCTGAGGGCCCCTTCATCTCCCTGACTCTGGTGGTCCCTATGGAGGAAGGCAGTGTTTCTTATCATAACTGCCCTAAGTGTCATCTGATGCCTGAACTGCTTTGAAGAAGTCTGTGCTGGCCCTCTGCTCTGTGACCAAGGATCATTACAGAGGCAAACTCACATTCTGCTGCCTTGTGGGGTTCAGATGAGGTGTTCCTGACTTGAGGTGGCTAACAGGTGATTGCAGGTGATTTTTTCCTGTGTCCTGCCCAGAATGACCTTTCTGTGCCTTTACTGGAGGAGGATCTGGATGGCTCCTCGGGACTCCTGTTTCCTATCTATGACTCGGACACGCACATGCTTTACGTAGTAGGAAAGGTAAGTGCTTTCCATGTCAGCAGATGCTGACCTGTTCACTTCTGCTCTCAACCTGTGTTGCATCAGGTTGAAGTCAAAGATGCCCCCGAAACATGTTAACCTAAGGATATGGGCAGATGGAATGGGACCAGAGGGTGCTGCAGCATCAGACCATGTTTACCACATTTACAAATGTATCATGTTTATTGTGGAGAAGTGCACTGCAGAGTCCTAACCTTCTTATATAGGAATTTGAGGGTAAACGTTTGGTTCACTGTTGATCCTGCGTGGCTTCTGGGGCTAGGCATTCTTCTCAGACTCTCATGCTGAACAGCAGAGTTGTTGATTTTCTTTGCCTTTAGGGTGATGGAAATATTCGGTACTATGAGATAAGCCCTGAGAAACCATACCTGAACTACCTGATGGAATATCGTTCTCACTTACCGCAGAAGGGAATTGGTGAGTTACAGCATTCCTAATGTTACAAGACATTGTGGCTTCTTTATTTTAGAGGCTGTCAGAGTCTAGGATTACCCCAAATATCATTTAGAAAAGAGAATGGGTCAGATTCCTTCAGCCAGGTTTACAGGGGCACTACAGTCAGCTTGGCCCAGCTCATGTATATATGATAGATGTTGTTACAAGATCAGAGCTTAGAAAAGTCCCTTTTGACCAGCAGAGCTTGGGCTGGGCAGCTCTACCAGTAACTGCTGAAGCCCCTCTCACATGCCTGGTCAAGGTGCAAGGGAGGAGAGTCTGGCTCTAAGGAAGAACATTCCTTGCCATTTGTGAGTCTGCTCCAAGATCTTTGGCATTGAACTCTATTTACATTGTTCCCACTCTGTGATTTCTGTGATAATACGTGCTTCACATCTTAATGCCTTCACTCTTTATTGCTTGCCTACCTTCTTCTTTACTGACAATTCCTATTTAGAAATAGACCTGCTGTGATTAGGTCACATCTCTTCCATTGCAGACCTTTGCTTATTAATCTAATTCAATTTACGTAGTTTGGCTGTCAGTACTCAGACCCTATTGTTCAACCTTTCTTGAACCTTCTCTGATGTACCCTTTAAGTCGTATTTTTCCATCGACTGACATGTTTCTAGGAGTATTTATCACCCCTCCACAATGCCTGTGGACACGCCATTCTTGCAGGACTTTGGTACGGGTATTTGGCAGCACTGGATTTTGTGCTGCAGGTGTCCTTAAAAAAGAAATTAAAAATTGAAAGGAATACAGTATTTTATTTAAAAATTAACAAGAAGGATCTCTCCATTATTCAGTTTTCCTAGTCCTTCCAAGGTACAGCATCCTGATTTTTTATCATAGTCTCTTTAAAAATTGTTCTGTGAAAGGGAAGGGTACAAGTGTTTTTCAAAGGGCTGAGTGAATCAAGTATACTTCCCTAACCAGCTTTATTCTGCTGATCAAATATAATGCTAAGGTTATTGCATGAAACTTCTTTCTCAATACTAACAGAACAAATACTGTGTAGGGGAGCGGAGTTCAGATTTGCATTTAGATGAATGCATAATGTAGCGAATGACAGTCCTTCACATAGAATCTACTGTTTAATGAAGTCACAAAATCACAGAATATTGTGAGTTGGAAGGGATCCACAAGGATCATTGAGTCCAACTCATAAGTTAATGGCCGCTAGAGGGATTAAACACACAACCTTGGCATTATTAGCACTGTGCTCTAACTGACTGAGCTAATCTCAAGCCATGAGGTTCAACAAGACCAACTGCCAGGTCCTGCCCTTTGGCCACAACAATCCCATGCACTGCTACAGGCTGGCAGCAGAGTGGCTGGAGAGCGGCCAGACAGAAAGGGACCTGGAGGTACTGACTGACAGGAAACTAAATATGAGCCAGCAGTGTGCTGAGGTGGCTAAGAAGGTAAATGGCATCCTGGCCTATATCAGGAATAGTGTGACCAGCAGGGACTAGGGAAATAATTTTTCCCCTGTACTCAACACTGGTGAGGCTGCACCTTGAGTACTGTGTCCAGTTCTGGGTGCCTCAATTTAGGAAGGATGAGATACTTGAATGTGTCCGAAGAAGGACAACGAGGCTGGTGAAGGGATTGGAGCACAAGTCCTGTGAGAAGCAGCTGAGGGAGCTGGCGTTGTTTAGCTGGGAGAAGAGGAGCCTGAGGGGAGACATTATTGCTCTCTACAACTACCTGAAAGGATGTTGTTCTGTGGTGGGTATTGGTCTCTTCTCCTGGACATCTAGCAGTAGGACAAGAGGGCACAGTCTTAAACTGCAGGAGGGGAGGTTTAGATTAGAATTAGGAGGAAGTTCTTTACAGAGAGTGATTGGGCATTGGAATGGGCTGCCCAGGGAAGTGGTGGTGTCACCATTCCTGGAGGTGTTTAGGAAGAAACTGGATGTGGCACTGAGTGCCGTGGTCTAGTTGACAAATAGGTGTTAGGTCAAAGGTTTGACTTGATGATCTCAGAGGTCTTTTCCAGCCCAACCGATTCTATAGTTCTGTGAGTAGAAAACTAAGCTTCTGTAGGACACCATAAAGCAAGGTCTACAAGCACAGGCAATCTCTGTTAAGGGAATTGACATGTTAAGGGATTGACAGTATAGGCTTTGGACTGTATAAGCTTATGGGAGAGAAATGCACTGAGGTTGTCACGTACTTAGAGGCCTTGCATGGCTTAGCCAGTCCCTAAAGCACAAATGGTGCTGACTGACAGAATAGATGTTCACACCCTTCTCATATTCCATTCTGTTTTGGGGGAGGATACTGGGCTAGAAGTGATTTTCACTTGAACTGTATAGCTCTTCTGGTGTTGTTCAGGTGTCCTGAAATCCCTTCCTGATGCTCAAATTCTGTGGCATTACCTGTCGGTTTTGATTAGTCCTGGTCATTCTATTTGACGGTCATTGGAATGAATAAGGAACAGGAGGCTTAGCATGAAAACCACACACCCTGTATGTAACTCCATGGTCTGGCAGAAAAAAAAATTTAGTCTTGTCATTTATACAACCGTTTTGGGTGCAGATTTCAGACGATGCTGATGTGGAGCTGATGCTATGACTCCTTTCGTTGTTTGGTGACCCTTTTCCTATGTCACGTGACATTAACTTTCCTAGGTAGATGTATACCCCATTTATTTCATGCTCTTCCACCAGGAATGATGCCAAAGAGAGGCCTTGATGTGTCAGCTTGTGAGATTTTCCGTTTCTACAAACTAATTCCAACTAAAAGCCTGATTGAGCCCATCTCCATGATTGTGCCTCGACGGGTAAGTCAACCTCAGGTGGTGTTCCTATCTGGGGCAAATATCCGTGGAAAAATGAGGGCAGTACCCCGTCTCTGTGACACTTTGGGGACACAAGAGTAGACAGGTCAAGGGATTTTCTCTCTCTTGGCATGAGGGACATAGCTGGCCGGTTTCTGGCGCAGCCCTGCCAGCAGCCTGTCTGGGTTACTGAAGAGTGAAGTCTCTGTTTAATGTCTGACTTTCTCAGATGTGCTACCAGGTCTACTAGCTGACTGTAAACTTTCTTGATGGCATCTGTCTAACATAATAACGGAGAGAGCGCTTGGAGTTTATGTAGTGAAACATGAAAATCTCCTTGGATAACAAGAATCACCCTGGGAAAACAGGAATAATGGTTTCCCAGGTCTCTACTGGGTGCGTGCAGTTGTGTTACAGACAGTTGTTCTACAGCATGTAAGGCATGACCCATTGCACTGACAGTGATGTAGAAGTAAGTCTCAGAGCTCATGTCATTAGAGAATGAAACAGGCCATGGATCTGTAGCTAGCTGAGGTAGCTCCCAAGAGGATGTGTGAGCAAAGGTACATGGGAAATACCAGCACTGAGCCTTACACCTCCAGAAAGTAGAGTATGAGAAGAGGATACGAGTTTCTTGAATTCAAGAGTAGAACCAATGCTCATTGCAGCTACCAGTCAGGCATATTTCTGCAGCATTATCTTCTTGGTCAGCTGATGATGAGATGATGATTTGTGTCCATCCTTTGTACCCACTTACTTATCCTTAGGAACACTGATTTCATGGGATTTTGGTTAGCATTTGTCAACCTCCGTTAGTCTAGACATGAGAACACCTTACTGTCAGGGATTAGATTAGGTCTTCAAATGCAGTTCTTCTGAGTTGAGATGAGAATGAGAGGGATTTAGGGCAGGTGAGAAAATTTTTCATCCATGCCGCCGAGTGCTACTGATTTTCCCTGTGCTGAGGTAGAATAAACTGATTTCTCTACCACAATCCAGTATGTCTCCCCTAAACCAAAACCTTACAGACATAGTTACCCTGGACTTGTGTTTGTTTGCAGTCGGAATCATACCAGGAAGACATCTACCCATTGACTGCAGCAGCCCAGCCAGCGCTGACAGCACAACAGTGGCTGAATGGAGTTAACAAAGGTCAGCACAGGGAGAGTTCCCCAGCCCTTCAGCTCCCCAGGGCTTGGGTAAGCTGCTGCCAGATCTCTGGCCTTTAAACTGCCAGAGAAAGGAAAGGAGGAAAAGGAGAGACATAACATATGGCTGTAAGCTAAAATAACTTGGTCTCTGTGAACTCTGGAAGCCACTCCAGTCAAGTGCCTCCATACAAGTTGTTTCAGTGAATTGCTTACAGCTGATTTCTGAGTGTGGTTTGTGAGTGCTAACTTGTCATCTGCCTCCCTCCTTAGGACCTCTTTTAGTATCCTTGAGACCAGGCTCTGGAGCTGTGAATTCCCTACCACAGTTTATTGAGCTAGACCCACTCATGAAAACTACTGACCTGAACCAGCAGCAGGGTTGGGGAGGAAGGATGCCACTGGAGGACAAGCAGAAGCCAAAAGAGATTGAAGATGGCAGAAAACAGCTGAAAGTAGAGGAAAGATTGCTAAAAAATGAGCAAATGTGCATCTCCAATGGTTTTGACATATTTGAGTGTTCACCACCAAAAACCGAAAATGAGGTATGAATGTCTGGGGTGAAGGGTTGGGGCTGTGGGGGAAGCCCAGAGCCATCTGGAAAAAGGATGCCATTCACAAGGTGGCATTTTGTGGAGGGTTTATTTTGCAGACTGGTCATGGATTTTGCACTTAGTCTGTGCAGGCTCTTTTTGTGGGGGTAGAAACTCTGCATGCCCTGGGTTCCACACAGGAAGCAGAGATATGGCCCAGCAGCAGCTCAGCTGAGGGAGTCTGAAAAGGAAGGAGCAGTCAGCATTCCTGCTTCTTCGCAGGATCACTTAGTATGCTGAGTTGGAAGGGACCCACTGGGATCATTGAGTCCATCTCTTAGCCTGGAACATAACTGTTCCCAAGAGTCACACCATGTGCCTGAGAGTGTTGTCCAAATGCTTCTTAAACTCTGTCAGGCTTGGTGCTGTAACCACTTCCCAGGGGAGCCTATTTCAGTGCCCAGCCATCCTCTTGTGGGAGGGACTTTTTTCTAGTAGCCAACCTAAACATCTTCTGACACGACTTCAGGCCATTCTTCCGGGTCCTGTCACTGGTCACCACATAGATCAGTGCCTACCCCTGTTCTTTTCCTCACAAGAAAGTTGCAGACTGCAATGAGGCCTCCCCTCAGTCTCCTCCAGGCTGAGCAAACCATTCTTATTCTCATGGCACAGATTTGCTTGGTGGCTGGCTGGGGACAAGGAGGTCCTTATGATCTCTGGGTACTGGAAAAGAGAAAGGTATTTATGCAGTATAACTCTTCTGTGCGAATTGCACTCAGTGAGCCTGGTGAGGCAGCAGAGATCACAGTAGAGAGAATGGATGTACCTCGTATGCATCCATGTAGTCTGAAATGCCTCTGGTGAACCCTGACATGGGTAAGGGGTTGGTTCTGCCCCTGCCTCAGCAGCTCATTGCTGGGGTGCAACTTGACAGTGCAGTGCCATTGAGGCTGGCTGCTCGTTGCAGCCTGCACATGTGAAAGGCTCCGGGAAAGGCTCCAAAAAATGTACTGGCAGGTCCATGATCTGTCTTCAGCCATGGACAACCACCTCCCTGTACAGTAATGAAAGCTGACACAGTGGTAGATCTCTGTGGTGATTTGCCAGTCTCCCACCATTGGCAGTTCAAGGACATTTTTAATACATGCAGTGTGTTTGCTTTTTGGAACCCTGGAAGGATTTTCATCCCATCGCTATCCTCTGAGTCCCCTTTTCATCTCTGCAAGGTTTTAGCATCTACAGCTTGATAGGGCAGGAATTTCTGCATCTGAATTTTCCTGTGCTGTGAAAAAGGATATTTTTCTACATGTTTCTGAGCTGGCCCTCTGAGGTTACAGAAGCAGCCCTTGCAGAACTACATGCTCTGCTGCATGCACAGTGAAAGGCCATGGTAGTCCCAACTGGAGAGGACAAAGCGTGATCAGGAATAGAAGAAAATAAGTGAAAGAATTTGCCCAAGGTCAGAGAAGGAGATATAGCGGACCCAGGAATTTGGACTTCAAATACTTTTTGTATCTTGTTTCTCTTTGAGAGACCAGTGGTATGAAGGCTTTTTTTTCCCTGACTTTTTCCACTGAATTAAGGAGATGTAGCATTACTAAATGGTGCTGATAAAAACATGCAGTTGTAGCCCAGGCTGGTGGAGAACAGGAGCACTGCTGATGTTCAGTTGGTTGAAGGTCTTCTTGTTAGATGCTGTTTCTTTCAGGTGTGATGTGACAGGACTGTGGCATTCTCAGGCGAAGTCTTTATTCTCTTAGTGTAAAGGAAGTAAAATGTGTCTTCTCTTACAGCTGTTGCAGATGTTTTACCGGCAACAGGAAGAAATCCGTAGACTACGTGAGTTGGTCAACCAGAGAGATGTCCAAATTAAACAGCTGGAGCTGGAGCTCAGAAACCTCTGCACATACACAGGCAGTTACTGAAAGTGCTGGCCTGCAGCTCTTTGCACCTCTGGCAACTGGAGGAGATTCCAGTTCCTGTGGATAACTCCTGCTGGGTTTTTTGCTGGGGAAAAATCTGATGCTTCAGGCAGTATGGATTTCCCTGGCTTGTGATGGTCACATTTCCCTAATCATCACCAGACAGTTATTGATGGATTTACTGCACTTCTTCAGGCTCCTCTTACTTGCCCACTCACTGATGTCAGAAGCTCATGCATTAATGCTAATGAGAGACTTTGGGAAATCTTGCTCTTCTGGTCCTGGAGAAGCTACCTGTTAAGCTCTAGGAACAACCTGTTTTGCTGCCACTCCACAGGAGGATAGGAGGCTGAAGGCAGCTACCAGCTTGTCCCACTCTGGGACGAAGCAGTATGGCTTCTGTCGCTGCTCTCCTCTTGCCCTGAGAGTCCACTCTGCAGACGAGCCTCAGACGTATGTCTAGCTCCAAAGTGATCCTCATGCACCCCTCTTACCTTAAGAGGCCTTACCTGCTTGGCCATGCATCAGGTGCCTAGGCAAAGCTGTGGCTGCCCTGGCCTGGTGCTGGGGACAGTCAGAGCGAGAGGCAGGTACTGTGGGTGCTAAAGGCTAGCACTTTTGTGATAGGTAAAGGAAAGTTGGTGTTGGAGTCCTACTTTAAAGGGGTGGTGTTGTGGGTTAGTTCTCACCAGGGAAGCTCCAGAGGTCTCTGTGTCCTGTTATTCAGTGGCCTTCTTTCCCTCCTGCCAAAGACCAGCTGCAGACAGTAAAAGCATGGACTGTGACATGTATTTCAAGTTGGAGCTTTAATGCATTCATAAATCTTTCATGTGGGAAAAAAGTGGAGGAAATGGAGTTGTGTGTTGATGATCTGTGCCTAAATAGGCTTAAGTGATTGTTTTAACAGTTTCTAAAACATCTAACAGCTTTGTAAAAAACTGTAAAACATGGGGATAAAAAACCAAATTTGTGCAATGAAAAGGAAATGTAACTGAATAATAAATATATTTAGACTTCTACATTTTGATACATGCAAGGTGATTGTTTTGTTATTGTTGAAGTGACTGAAACTTAGACTGAATCAAGATCAGAATGAAGTATCACCTCCTGATGCTTTTTTTTGCATCAAGCGATAATGTAAGTGGCCTTACATTGTTAGGCAGCTTGTATGCAGTCTTATGCACATAGGCCTATAATTTTGTATCTTTCCCATCTGCCCTTGTTGCTACAAATGAGTGGCCATTTCAGATTGTTCTGTGCTAAATTGCCGTGTATATTGTCTTGAGTCAACTCAGTCCTCCTGTGGATACATTCTGTGTGGTGAGGTGTTTCCTGCTGTCTTGCAGTCCAGGTGCTTCTCTTGTGCAATAGAGTCTGACCAGGCTCTTTTAGATATTCCACATGAGGAGGGTTCAATGTGTTAATACCAAATTTACTTATTTGAATACATATGGTGTTAGATAGGATTTTAATTCAGTGGAAAGAAGCAATGTTGAAAATACAAGCAGAATATAGCAGCTACACAATTCAGCTGGATCACAATAAAAATGAAATTCCCATTACAGTCAGCCTTCTTGCCCCCCGTATTGCAGCTTCAGATCTTAGCGGCATGATTTTTTAGCGATGAAGGAGGCCCCTTTTCGCAACTGCACATGCGCGACCTGCCGCCGTGGCGGCGGTGGCGCCATGCAGTTATGAAACTGTGTTCCTGGCCGAGCTGAAAAGGGTTTTTTCCCAGCGTGGGGTGGCTGCGGGTGCCAGGAGGGGCTGACACAAACACTGATATGCAGCAACAGAGTGCCGAAACAGCACCGGGGCCGTGTAAGGGTGTGGGTCAAATTTGCATATTAATGAACTGCCATTCAACATGGAAGTAGGGCTTTGCAGAACCCGATTAAGACTGCGGATCCGTGATATAGGAGACCCGACTGTACTGATCTCTATATGCTCACTATCATGATGCTGAGTATCTCTAATCACCAGGAAGAAATACATGGGTTGAAGTCAGCTGGAGTCTGTAGATCTGTTCAAAGTTCATTTTGTCTTTTGTTCTGGTTCCCATGAGCATTGTAGCCATGGTGATATGCCCTCTTTTTCTCTTTCAGTTCTTTTAGAATTTTCGTACTCATCCAGCCTGATCTTTTTCCCCTATGGCTCGTTTTACAGCACACAGGGATACCCTGTTTCTGAGCCTTCAAGAATTCATTCTTGAAGTATACTCAGCTTTCCTGGGCCCTCTTGTTATTAAAGGCTGTCTCCCAAGGAACTTTCCAAATCAGTTCCTTGAATAAACCAAAATCTGCCAGACAGAAATCATCGCCACCCCCTCCCCCGCCACCCCGCCTGCCTTGCCTATCTCTCCTTAATAATGTATATCCATCCAACACAACAGTCATATGACTCATCCTACCATTTTTCTGTGATGGCAAACCTAGACCATAGATGTCATTCTCATTTTGTTTCTCATCCTAGGAGGCTGTACCCTTGATGTGCCCAAGGAGCTTTAAGCGGAATAGAATAGAGATGATGCCTCCTCATTTGCCCTGCCATGAGAAGTAGCAGATCATCCTTGTTGACCCTGGGATGGGCAGCATCCATCCCTGGCACAGGATGGCTGCAAACTGCAGTGGGGCACTGAAGAAAAATCTCAGTATTGGGAATTGCCTCTTTATCATGCTACAGCACCATTTCAGAGCAGGATGTCAGAGCTTGTGCTTGGGTCACTGCAGTCTGTCCTCAACTTACTTGTACTGGACAGCCCAGAGCTGGACTTGGCACTCCTCACATGTGGTCTCATCAGCACTGAGGGGAGAGAAAGAATGAATTCCCCTGAGCTGCTGGCAATGTACTTTTCAATACAGCCCAGGATACTGTTTGCTCTTTTTTCAGCAAACCTGTGTTGCTGGCTCAAGCTGAGCTTATGGTCCAGCAGGATGTAAAAGAACCTCTCTGCAAAGCTGCTTGCCAGCCACACAAGTCCCCAGCATATACTGGTGCATGGAGCTACTCCTCAAGTGTAGGACAGTGCAGTTGGTCTTGCTATGCATCACATTCCCCCTTGCCGAGTTCTGCATGTCTGCTGTTAAGGTTCCTCCAAAGTGCAGCACAACTATTAGCTTCACCTGCCACTCCTCCCGATTTTTGGTGCTCTGCAGGCTTAAGCAGCTTGAGTCTGCACTCTGTCCCATCCTGCAAGTCACTAGGGTAGAAGTTCAACAGCTTTGGATTTGTTTTGTAAACAGGCTTTGATTTCCTGTTCAGAAATCCAGGCTAACTGCTCCTGAGCACCTGCTGATTCTTCATGCTTTTGAAATTGATCTGCAAGAGGATTTTCTCCACTACCTTCAAAAGGATTCACAGAATCACAGAAAATTATGAGTTGGAAGGGACCCACAAGGATCATCTAGTCCAACTCACCATCTAATACCCATACAGTGACCAAGAGCACATCCTAGAGCGTAATACCAACCTAGATGCCTCACAGTCTAGTAGGCGACTCCGAGCCAGAAGGGGCCCAGGGTCACCCAGCCCTACACCCCCCAGCTAGACCATGTCACTAAGCTCCTCGTCCAGTCTTCTCTTAAACACTTCCAGGGATGGCGACTCCACCACCTCCCTGGGCAGCCCATTCCAATATGCAATTACTCTCTCTGTGAAAAACCGCTTCCTAACGTTAAGATTAAACCTCCCCTGGCGTAGCTTGAGGCTGTGCCCTCTCGTTCTGGTGTCGTCAGCCTGGAAGAAGAGGTCTACACCCATCTGGCTGCAACC
>WEKX01005205.1:0-13933 GCA_013390025.1 Pitta sordida
TTCAGTTTTGGCATGGGTCCACCACCCTCTCGCTCTGAGGGACTTAGTATTTCCAAATTAAATTCATGCTTCATCTTAATTGACACCAGGACACTCATTAACTGCATGATGGGGAAACAGAGCAGAGCAAGAACTTAAGAGGAAAAAAAAACTTACACGCAGCAGTGCCTTTGTCCCCCTGGGGACTGGCCAGGTGGTATTGGGACTATCTCTGCTGCATTCCCTGCTGCAGCTCTGCGGCCGCCTCTGTTGCTCCGATGCTGTTTCAGCACTGCCCTGCTGTGTGTCGGTGTTTGTGTTAGCACTTCTTGCGGCCACCTCATGCCAGGAAATACCCCTTTTCTACTTGGCTGGAGGCATTGGTGCAGGGAGCCGCCCGCGCCACTGTCCTGTTGTCTCTCTGAGTGGGTACACCTGGTCTCTCTTTACTCAGGGTAGACATCTACCCTGAGAAAGTCTTGGATACCATGTATAACCTGTGAGTGTGTCCATCTTTCATAACTGCATGAAGCCTCTTTGGTCCGAGCAGAGCAGGGCAGGAGTGGTGCCAGGGGGACCTGCCACAGCTGCCTCCCTTGGAGCGGAGTGGAGCTGGACAGACACCAGTCAGGCAGACCGGCTGCAGCCGCCTCGCTTGTAGGGCCAACTCAGAGCATAGTGAGTCGGGTGCAGTGCTGGCAGAGCAGTGCACCCATGGCATGGGGGTTGATTTAAATATTCATGACAGTCTAATCTGAATATTCATGACTGTCAGTTCGTGCAGGCACAGTCGCAAGCGTCCCATGAACTGGGCCTCCCTAATCATGGAAAAATCACACTGTGCAGTAGTGAAGTCGTGATAGGGGAAGCGTGGAGAGGGCTGATTGTATTTATAAATAATCTATAAGTACTGTTCTTATTAAAGTGTACCTTAATAAAATCTGATTTATTAAATATTTGAAATATGAATCATGTCAACATGTTAATACTTCAATTAATTCATTAATGCAAATTTATTAAAAATATATTGTTAGAACCATTTTCTGCAACTTCACTATATTAAGAGCAATGTTAGTTTATTTCTTGGAATATCATATACAGTATATCCCCACCGCATTGTGACCCCTCTATTATGACGGCACACCAGGGCCAGGAGGGCAAGGGGGGGAGCAGCGGTGTAGAGTTTGGGCTGTGAGCATGCGTGGTGGCAGCAGCCTGATCTCCAGCTACACAAGTGGCAGCACTGCTGAAGAGAAGCCAAGGGATTCTCGCGGGTGTCTCCTGAGTCAGAGAGGGCTCAGAAACGCTTCCTTTTGCTCCCCCGTGCTGAGAGCGCCCATGTGGAGGAGTGGAAAAATGCCTGCAGTGCTCTGGAGTGGTGGTGGGTGGAGAAATGGGCATGGCCTGCATGCATATTAATGACATGCACATCTTTGCAAATTTGACAGTTTGCAAGACCTCTGACATGACCCACTTCTTGCAAATGAGAAGGTATAACTGTATATACGAATAAAAAGCATTCAAAAGAAGCAAAAAGACACAAAGTCTGGAAATAAATAGAGTAATCTATTTTTTTAGTACTGTGAGTGTATTATTTTTATTAGTTAGCTATTACATGCCAATGAAGAGTTTGAATGAATATATAGAAGAAATATAATATCTCTGAGTAGGCCTCAAACAGTAGTTTCAAGAGAAGAGTTTAGAATTTTAGGCCTAAATTAGCTGCAAGCATTTTGGAAATTTCTAGTTTATCAATAAATAAATAAATTTTTAAACTTAAGAACTTTCACGTATTTCAACCCCATGGGGTTATTTGTTAATTGTCTGACATTTATTCTCTAATTTCCCAGATAAAAGTGTTCAATGTTCTAGTTCAAAAACAGACCTGGCAGCATGACATATAGGTATAAAATTTCTCAAATAACCAACTCAGTCCAGCACAAGGTTGCCCATACAATTTACTTGAGCTTTATACTGAGAAATAGATGCTGAATATCAGCATGAACTGTCTTCCTAATGTGATTAGACTCAGAAATTAACTGAATCATAAGTGAGCAATTCATATGTGCAATTCAGTTCAACATTTGTTCGCAGTGAAAATTATCTCTGAGCAAATGGCTCAAATAAGGCTGATGGATCTCCTAAATTCCCCCCAAATCCTCAGCATTGGTGATGCACTGACTACAGAGCACAGCTGGGGTCAGCACACTGCACTTCTGAGTCCAAATCCTTGATTTTGTCCATTGGATTATTTCTTCTACTGTTAATTTCAAGACTGCATTCACTTTTTCAGATGAGATCTTCATCAGTGGGGAGTAAGTGTCATGAGAATCTGGGAGGTGATCAGCAGGCCTTGTGACATAATTGTCACCTCAGTCCATCATGTTCACAACTGCTATCTATCACACAATTGAGCCCTGGCCCGTTCTGTTGACAGAGCCCAGACAAAGAATTCTGTGAAAGTCCACAGCCCACAGCTTCCCTCTGATTTAACATTTATTAGAAAAAACAAACTCACTATTTCTTTTGTCATATAACTGTATTAATACTATTTTCTATAGCCAAAAATAAAATATATTATTTCATTTTATACACCATGACTACCATAATAAATGAAAATCATGGAATACACTTTCTATTTCCTGAAAATGAATTAATAAGTATCTACTATACACTCAATAAATTTAAAGAGGGTGGAATCTGCACCTGTTATGTAGAAGTCTGTATTGTTTTAATGAGTCAACATGCATACATCATAATTTAATGGTCTATTTCTTAGCCACAACAGACATGTTTGTATCATGTGTTATTAAGAAACATTACTGCATAATTTCCAGAGGAAGAGTATTAGTAATACACTGCATTTGTATCTAAAGTATCAACTAGAATTGAAAGCTGATATTGCTAGGCATTGTATAATCACGCGAGACAGCCAAACCATATGAATTACTGGCATTTAGTCCAGTGCGATTGTATGAACAGGTACAAACTAGAAAAAGAGGTCATTCTTAATGAAGAGGTGTACTGTACAGTAGATCCATTTAAAAAAAATCAAATATATAAAATGGCACCTTCCAAAGAAAGATCATTTAATGCCACTTGCTCTATGGCATAGATGATGCAGGAAAAACTGCAAAAAATTCCTCAGGTTCATCCATCAGAATCCTTCTTACAGAATCACAGAATATTCTGAGTTGGAAGGGACCCACAAGTATCATCAAGTCCAACTCTTAAATGGCACCAATGCCTCCCTGGCTGGAATTGAACCCTCAGTCTCCCATGTCAGAGGCAGGGACACTCACCACTGTACTAAAGTGGATTTTTGAAACAGGATCATCTAGGAAAGATTTCTATACTATAGCTAACTTGAAGGATAAAAGAGGGAACATTAAAAAAAGGGTGCCACTCTGCAATAACCAAACACACCCCTGCTAGAAAATAATTCTATAGAAACAGCCATCCCAGTATGATATTTCCTAGAGTAGTAAAACCTGGGGGAAGATCTGTATGCAGAAGTTAGGATCCACTATGTACATTTACAAAATGCACATAGTAGACATAAAACTTACATGGAAAAGTGGTTTGTTCTGTCTTTTTTTCAGATGACTTAAGCTGAGAGCCTTATAATGGCTATTTTTAAATCTTTAAAATGTTTCAGCATTCTGAGATTTAATTGGTACTTTGTACATTTGACTCACAGATTCAGGAGGCAATTGCAAGAATCTATTTTTTTTCCATCACTGGTCTTAAGTTTTACAGCGGTTTTCTCTAATACAGTGATCCCCCGTTACTCGCGGGCTGTTGGGTCTGGCCCGCCTCACGTGAGTCATGAAATCCACAAAGATAATGAACCCACTACGTAGTCGAGTACGCCACGCCGGTGGCCATGCCTCCTCCCCTAATAAGGTTTGGATGACAGTCCTGAGAGCAGGGCTTGTTTCAGATGCCTGGCTGTGCTCTGCCTGGGCCCGGGGCAAGTGCTGAGCGGAGGAGTCACGGCGCCACGGCTTGTCCTGGCAGCTCAGGAGCGACGGGGCCGGTGGCCGATCAGACTGAGGTCATGGTAGGTTCTGTGCACGCGCCAAGGTCACACAGCTCGTGGAAAAATCACCTGCAAATACTGGATCTTGCAAATACCGGACCGTGAATATGCAGGGGATCACTGTATAAACTATGTTTTGTACACACTTCAATTTGACCAAATAACTGGAAACCAGATTATAAACAAATATATAAAATTGACAAAATTTGTCAATAAATGTAAAAGTTCAATTTGGAGTAAAAATATATTCATTTTTTTTAATATTCAGCGAGTTGTAGTGATCTAAAAAGACATGAGCCTCAACAAAAAGTAAGTAAGGCTCTCAGGCATGCAGACATCAATCTTGGCAGTGTATCAAGATCCAGATGAGCAGTATAAATACAAGCATATAAGAAGTCTTACAAGACTACAAAATCCAGCAGTTCTTAATGTTAAAGAGAATTTTTCTGTAGTAATTTTATTATATACTTATTATATTATTTTATTACATAATTTATAACACAAGCAGAAAAAGTCACCTAATATAGTATTGAAAAACAAAGGGAGAAAATGCATTTTATGTTCAACTGGATTTACTTTACATATTTAGAAAAAATCCATGTGTCTTGTTTCCGGTGCTTATACTGACTTATTTCCTTTTACCATTACAGACAGACAGACACCTGCTGAAGGACTGTTTCATCCCACCAGACTTGGATATTTCTCTGTGGAATGTGGTGAACTGCAATCGAGCTATTTAGCTCCCTCATTTGCTTGGAAATCCAAGAACAAGTAGCTTAAATCATTTGCCTGACTTTTGTATTACACTATTTTCACTATGGATGAGATTTTTGATCTGGTGACTCACCTGGTTGACAAAAAAAAGGCCGTGGATGTTGTGTACTTGGGCCTTAGCAAAGCCATGGACACGGTTTCACATAACAAGCTTCAGGAGAAACTCTTAGAGCATGGACTGGACAGAAACATTTTATGTTGGGTTAGGAATTGGTTGGATGGATGAGCTCAGAGAGTGTTGGTGAACGGTGCCACATCCAGCTGGCAGCCAGTCACCAGTGGAGTCCCACAGGGATCGGTGTAAGGCCNATAATTAGTATTAATACTAAATCAAGCCTCCATACATAAGTCTTCCATTGATTGTTCAAAAATTCTACATCTAGACACATAGATAACCCTGGTAAAGATAACTGTGATGTCCTCAACTACTCACAATTTACTATTAAACAAGACAATTATATTATATTATAAATAATATTATAAATAACAATACAAAGAATATAAGCAAGATACCATCTGCTTGGATCACAGCGACCCATCTAGTAGCACTCTTAACACAGATTTCTACCACCTTTAGCTTGCTGAATATATTTTCTGATATTCCAATTTACCAATAAAAGCCCGATTTTCCTTGTCCTCAAAAGAATTTACAGCATGTTGGTTTCCATAATTTTTAGTACATAAAAATTCTCTCCCAACTGAGAATGTGCTGGTGGCTGACCACAAATAATGAGCTAAGCTCAATATTGCAGTTTTTCCACTGACTATCCGTAAGGTTTCCTGAAGCTCTGTGTTTCTGGTGTGAAGGGTGATGCTGCTGCAGTGTCACAGTGGTGTACCTGCCATAAGGATAGAGGTCATTTGTTCAGGAAATCAAACTTTCTGAAGTTCACAGTGCTGTGGTATTGCTAGCACAGCTGGGAAGAAATACAATTGATCCAAGCTGATAGTTAATAAATTACTCAGAAGCACTGAAATAACTGCTAAGAATGTACACTTTCCTTGCAGTTTTTAAGTTAAAATTTTTATTAATGTAAAATAGCCTAATGTTCAGCCTTTGCTGCTCTAAGTGCAATACTCAGCTTATTAAAACCCCATGAAAACACATTAGCATTTGGCACTTTGTGGGGTGTAATGAAGCATAATTAAAATTATTAAGAAATAATGGATATCTTCAGCCATTTCTGCAGATGACCAAAGCCGCAGAATAACAACTTACATTGGGCCAACAAGTGCTGCTCAACAGAAGCCTGCGTGTGAACTGTAGCCGTGTCTCCTATGTTGCTCTAAGTACTATTAGCTCCTATGGATCAAACACCACCTAAAGGGAAACAGTATGCCTGTATTTATATACACTGTATTTATATATACTGTTTATATGCCTATAAACAGTATTCCAGTATTACTGGAATCAACAATACGAATCTGTATTTCTGTATTGTGAGCTGCTCAGTGTTATAGCTAGTGTGTCCCCTCTCATGACTAATTCCTAATACATTGATGTATCAAGTCCTGATTTATCAAACCATCATCTACTCAGGGTGAGGACTTGCTCTCCCTTTCATGTTTTCTGTGAATGCTGTGTAGATAAGCAGTGCAGGAACATAGTACAGAACAGACAGTATATAAATAACATATAAATAAAAACTGCAGCAAATAAGCACTTGTGTAAATCTATGAAGGTTCACTAGATACAGACAGAAAAATGGCTATTATTGTTTAGCAACTGCAAAATAAAACCATAAATTTTAAAATTTTTAAAACCAGACCATTCTGGGAACAAATGCTTCATGAGGTATTCCCAGTTTATGCCAAATTATCTTCATCATGAATAGGAGAAGAAGGAAGTATGAAATCTAAACTCATTCTGGTTTATTTCTAGGCTGTATATATGAACTTGAATGAATATAAATTGCACAAATGAATGATGCAAACATACATCATTCAAGGTATATACAGTGAAGGGGAGGTTCAATCTTAACATTAGGAAGCGGTTTTTCACAGAGAGAGTAATCGCATATTGGAATGGGCTGCCCAGAGAGGTGGTGGAGTCACCATCCCTGGAGGTGTTTAAGAGAAGACTGGACGAGGAGCTTAGTGACATGGTCTAGCAGGGCGGTGTAGGGCTGGATGACGTTGGGCCCCTTCCGGCTCGGAGTGGCCTGCTAGACTGTGAGGGATCCAGTTTGGTGTTATGCTCTGCGATGTGCTCTCGGTCTCCTTACGGGTGTTAGATGGTGAGTTGGACTAGATGATCCTTGTGGGTCCCTTCCAACTCATAACATTCTGTGATTCTGTGATTCTGTATCGCGACTTCTCCTTCACGACCTCACCCATTTGCAAAGCAATTTTGTAGCAGTCCAGCTCTGGGGATCTGCAAGATTTCATACCCAGCACATGCGCCCTGCTTCTGCTTTGCTGAGGGGCGGGGTCGGCTCTCCCTGTGAGGNTGCACACAGGACGGCACGACCAGTGGGGCCGGGCCGGGCTGGGACGGGGGGCAGCAGTGTGGGGTTTGGGCTGGGAACGCACACACGGTCACAGCAGCCGCTCAGACATGGTTCCCTTAGCTTGCTTTTGCCAAGAGAGACAAGGAGAAGGAGCAGAGAATTGTCCGCACCGCTCTGGAGTTCCGGGGGGTGGAGCAATGGGCGTGGCCTGCATGCATATTAACGACCTGCAGTTCTTTGCGAGAATAATGTTTCGCGAGGCCTTTGGCCTGTCCCTTTCCTCGTGATGGAGAAGGTATAACTGTATTTGTTTCAGAAAGGCTGAGATAAGAGTTTAGTTATTTTGACCATCTTGCCAAAACATAGAAGCAATACTGCTCTATCTATATTCATAAGTAGTCAAGTCATTCCTTATATTTAAAACTGTTCCTGGTAAAACCTCTAATGACCCTCTAAATAATGTTTGGTAAGAAAAATTCTTATCATTCAAGCAGAAGAATAGACATCTGTGTTCATTTATAATAAACTACCTTCATTTAATTTTATATATACGTAAATGCATTAAGAAAATCCCATGTAGTTGGAAAATGAAGAGAAATAATAGCCTGACAGCAGAGTCAAACCTTTCTGCAGTATCATCAGCTGAGAATGCAAAGGTCATGCTGTTCTGGTATTGAGGCAGGTTTCTTATTGATAAGTTTTATGCCAGATTAAAAAAAAAAACCAGATTAAAATAAAAGTAGTTTCTTAGTCTCAAGTGGAAATAAAAAATACCTTTTAGGGGGAACAAAAGAAAGGCAATCAAAATTTACTGTATTATGCCAAATGCAGACAATTTCAGTTTGCTTTGAAAGATCCATTCTCATAATTATAAAATAAGATTTTATAGCAGAGGTACAATAATAATTAGCATTTTATATAAAAATAGGTCATTAATGTGAGTATTAGATGAGATTAACTCAGCCACATAATTGTTTTGTTCTGTTTTGGACTATTTTTTGCAAATGTATGTTTTAAAAAAGAAGAAAAAATCAAATAACAAAAAAATATTCTGAATGCACAAAAAAATCATTGAAACAAAGCCAAAGCTCCATGTATTTAGATAACACATGGGCTCTGTATCTGGAGTGCTCCTCTGCTTGTCAATTGACAAAGTACATTGAAAGAAATCTCTGTCAACAATAAGAGAATCATTATTTGCAGGATATCCATACTCCTGCTAAAAAGACATCTTTCAAGAATATTATTCTTCTGGAAATAGGAGTAATACATTATAAACTCTGCTGTATGACTGTCTTTTCTGGAGCCACAATCCCCATTTTCCACTTAATGGTTGTGAAAAATGTCTTTCTCTTCTAAACCAACATAGCATGCACCCTGTATTCACACTTGTGCTTAAGATCTAAACAATTATCCTCTGCATTTGGCAATGCTAAAAATGTCTTGCTTCTTTCAGGTGAGATAAGCTGTACCCTAATTTAGGTACATTTTCAAAGCAAAAATTACTTTAATAATTAGTGCCATTTACAGTATAGGAGAATTTTACACGAGTCTAATTTCACAATGAGTAGGGGATACAATAGGTGTGTATGAGTTCTCCCCTATTCAAAGGACACCCGCAAAGCCTATGAAGTGCTATCTATAATTCTGAAAACAGCATATAGGTGAGAATTAAATGCTGCACTGATTTAGGGTTGTCTGTCTGCCCAGAGATAAACAACAAGCACACTTAACCTGAAATTTAAATTTTCAAGCATGTACCAAAATCTAGCTGAGAATGGATGCAGTAATATTTCCTCTTTGTTTGCTTGGGTTTTAATGAGTAGTACCCAAGCTGTGTGTAAAATGTTGTCAATTTAACTTCACTTAAATCCTTTTTTTTTTGTTTTTCCCAGGCTAAGATTTTTCAGGTATAATTAGCTTTTGAAAATTAGTTCATTAAAACACAACATCCTCGGGATTCCAAATCATAACTATAATAGGTGTTGTGAATTTTAAGTTGTCTGGAATTGCAAGTTGGCAACTAGTAGATTTTTCAGTCTTAACTGCCTCACCCAGCTCTTTGTGAATTAGGTACCTGGTGCTTTTCAGTGTTATCTATTTTTCAGTGTCACAGGTTTAATTTCTGTATATTCATTCAGTCAAAATTCTTCCTTTTTTCTTTTTTTGCAAAACCTAGGATCTAGGTTGAACAAGTTTACATTAATTTCATAAGTCAAAAATGCAATATATATAAGAATGTCTGCCACTAACATTCATATATTGCAGAAGAATACTTAATTGGAAAATCTGTCTACTTCTTCACTCTCCCAAATCTCCTAAATATATAGATATTTAGATATTTAATTGTTTGCACACACATTGTGTTTTGTTAGCTGGGTTTTAACAAAATGACAATGTATCAAAAGAACTGTTGAATTACACTACTCATTCCCAGTTTTTATAGCTTTGTTTTGGTTTTTATTTTTACATACTGTCCTGGGTCAATTAAGATGAAGCATTAATTAAATTTAGAAATACTTGAATGATATATGTAGAGAGAGAAATAAGAACTTTACTGGGAGAAAGGGNGTGCCATATACCTTGCCAGGAAGATAAGATACAGGATCCTCCATTGTTTGTCAAGTGAAAAGGAGAAAGCCTCTCCCGTGGCCACATTCCTCACATTCCTTTCAGGGAAGGGAAGATAAGACACAGGGTCCTCCATGCCACATTCCTTTCAGGGGAGGGAAAGGGAGATAAAAAGAGATACATATTGTCTGTTCCAGTAAAAAGAGGAAAAGTTTTACAATAGAACAAAAGGCCTCTCTCTCCCCATGACACATACACTATTCTTTAAGAAGTTGAATGTAGCTAATAAATTGATGGTAATCGAGGATACATTTGACTCTTTTTCCAATAAATTTCAAAAGAATTACACATATACTGATAGGTGTTGAAATGTGGTATTTCAATGTGTGTTTTATTTACTCATTAACCATGGATAATTCATATTGCACAACTTGTGCCATGGTTTATTGTGTTTACAGTGGGGCAACATGACTTAGCTAAATAAAGAGCCAATGAACATAAGTACGACAACTCCTCATTAATGCACATTATTCACAAGCACTTCTAGTGAAAATGCTATGCTCAGTAATCATGTTTTCAAAGGGACTATCTCAAAAAAGGTTCAGCTGCCACTCTGTCTAACCCTTCACAGAAACCAGCATCTGAAAGGAATACAAAACTATTTTGTAATAAAAGTATTAATGCTGTAGCACTTGGAAATCAACTGCAGAGTCCCTTCCTGCTAGGTGATGGCAGGAGGGAGATTGCAATCACTGTCACAAAGATTTGCAATCAAAATTTATCAGTAGAACTGGGGAGGCAATATAAAAATTAAATGGAAGGGGCAGTGTTCCTGGATAGCCAAAGTCAATACTTATAAATTACCTCCTTCTAACTTGTTAACAAACTACAAGTGTGTTCAGGGATTAGAAGAGGAGGGACTAGACAATTGGCATACCTATATTTATAAAGTACATCTATTTTCATTGAGAAAACTGTCTATCAGCGTTTTTGAAAGGTGTTGAAAATGGGTAGTTCAGTGAAGAACTACAAGGGAGGCTTCTACAATGTCATACCCACATAACAAAGCCTATAAGCAAGCTCTTTACAGGCCATTGCTCCAAAAGCCATGTTCCTTAGCCTTAAATAATAATGTAACATTTAATAATATCTAGTTAAAAGTCATAATAGATTAAGCTGAGCAGAAATTCTATTTCAGGGAGCATCTAGAAACCTATGAACTTAGTTTAGTTGCAATTTGATTTTATTCTGAGTTCTCTGTAACAAAAGTGCTAAGTGGTATGAGGTTATAATTCTTGGCTTTTATTCTCTGAAGAAATTGCCAAAGGAGATCAGAGCAGAAACTACACAGAATCACAGAATATTCTGAGTTGGAAGGGACCCACAAGGATCATCGAGTCCAACTCTTAACACTGTGTCCCTGGCAGGAATCAAACCCAGGTCTCCCACACGCCAGGTGGGGACACTTACCACTGTACTAAAGTGGATTTACACACAGGTCACACCAGAATCTTGCATGTGTCCCATACTAAATTAGCCATAATCCAAACACCTGAATGAAACCTATCACTTATCTAAATGGTAAATTCTACGGAAAATAATTTTTTGGACTACATTTTACAATATTATACACATAATTTTTGAGGGTTGAGATTTAGCCTATTGTACTTCAGACTGATGTTTGTTGATATTATGTATAAACAGCTGATAAACTGTCTTCTGTGATACTTGTGGATGTCACTACTGTAATTAAGCACTTATTTCTGCCAAAGCTGGGTAAGAAGCTGGAACAGTAGCTGAAAAAATTAGAGTTCTACTGTGTTTATCCTGCATTCAAATGACCGCAGGTTTTTATCCCTGACAGCACCAGATGAGTTGAGAATCATAACCACTGTTTGTATTGCAATTTAGAATTACTAAGCTTCAATGTGCCTGAGAAAATGATCACTCTTTTGGGAGAGAGCTGAGAGGCCTTCCCTAAGTGAGACCACATAAGTGCCTGTGCTTTTGCAGACCTCAGGTCATGCTGCCTTGGCATTTTGTATTGAAGCTCTATGGGATGAAGGAGTGCCATACTAGGATAAGTACAGTCAATATGAAGTCAGAGAGATGTTGCATATTTTTCTTTACAGGTTGTTCTTACCATAGGAATCAATATGTTATAATGCAATGAATCTTTTCTGATAACTATTTAGACATTTAACAATAGCAGGCCTGCTCTCCACAATATATATTGCTATTACACCTGGGAAAAAACAGAAGTATTGACGTTCCTTGTTTAGCGACCTCTGACTATGCATGGTTTTATTCACTGTAGAGAACTCAATGAAGAATGAGCCTCTCTTCTTCAGAAATGTCAGATACCACTAGGTACTATGTATTCTTTCCAAGTTGATCCATGTAGATCTTTGAAAATGTTTCTTTGATTGTTTTTTAGAAAGAGTAAAATTCTAAGGGAAAAAATAAAGTCTCTGTGAACCCACTGATGCTAAGGGAGGCTGGCTGTGAAGTTGGCTTCTGCTTAAAAGCAAGGAGTAAAAAAAATACAGTCTTGTATGTTTCATACTCCAGGATTAAAGGATAGCAACTATAGCCTTTATACAACCAGTAGCAAAGCCTGGTCAGGGAAGTTGTTTTTATAGGGGCTTTGTTTTATCAGATGAGAAACACTGAGAAAATGCACTAAAGTTACTCTGTCTCAGCAAATTCCCAGTATTTGTCTTATGTGCCTTCCATCTCCCCCTTGGCAGGGTACCTGAGGAGTCAGCAGTAAACCTTGATGGTTGGCTTCATCAAGAGCAGGTCCCCATGCTACATTAGATATTGCTAAAAGCCAGCATTCTGAAGCCTGCGTACATCTACTAAACTTAATAAGGTCATGAAAAAATAAAAACATACAAAAACCTTCAGAATTATTCCTTGATTCCAGTGAGATATTAAATTTGATATTTTTTCCAAGCAACTTCTTTGACAGACTTTTTTTGCCTTCTGTAGTATGTTTTTTTTGCAGATGAACAAAAGGAGAAAGTATTTATCAGACCATCTTGATTTCTTACGTGCAGAAATTATAATTTGTTTCCTTATGGAAATAATCCTTTTCTTTCAAATGAACAAACTTAAGGAGTGTATTTAAAATTTAATATTCATGTGCATTTTGGAGTCAAAATAGACAAGGTTCAAATAAATCATGGGCATAATAAACTAATTTTCTTGACTGACTAGACATTCAGGCTGCTGAGGCAAGAGACGGTCAGTCCTACTATTGCTGTAGCCATCTGTTCCCCTGTGTCTCAGAGCAACAATGATTCCTGATTAATGCACTTTGTGCAAAAGAACAGACTTTACAATAAGTGACCTATAATTATTTTTGAATAGTTTAATGAAGAAATTAGTCAGTCTACTAATGTGGTAAAAGTATCATTAACAACACTGGCCAGATCAAAAGTGAAGGCTAGGTGTACTTTTTCTAACTCTTAAGACATAGGACAGCTTCTAATGTCCATGCTTCTGTGGGATTAATATTATTTGTGCCAAGGTACTGGAGGGTACTTTCCAGACCATAGTTATAAGCAGTGGTACATAAATAGTGATATTTTTTTATGGGAAAAAGTATTTAAAACATTTAATTTCCCAGTGCAAACTCAGACACAGATCCATGCACAGACCCCAGTACTGATGCAGAGGGGTCCAGGGGGGTTGGACATACTTTAAGAATGAGCTCATGAAGGCACAGGAGCAGGCGGTCCCAATGTGCCGAAAAGTGAGTCGGAGGGGCAGATGGCCAGTCTGGATGAGCAAAGAGCTCCTGAAGGAGCTGGGGGAGAAAAAGAGGATGTACAACCTTTGGAAAAAAGGGGAGGTGAGTCAGAGTCTGTTTAAGGAAGCTGTTAAGTGGTGCAGGAGGAAAACCAGAGAGGCGAAAGCCCAGATAGAGCTCAACCTAGCTGTCTCTGTCAAGGACAATAAGAAAAGTTTCTATAAGTGTATTAACAGTAAAAAGAGAAGCAGTAACAGCCTCCACTCCCTATTGGATGCAGAGGGCAATATAGTAACCAAAGACGAGGAGAAAGTAGAAATACTTAATGCACACTTTGCCTCTGTTTTTAATAGCAAAACA
>WEKX01005211.1:9274-20519 GCA_013390025.1 Pitta sordida
TTCCTTCCTTCCTCCCTCCCTCCCTCCCTCCCTCCCTCCCTTCCTTCTTGACACTCTGTCGTTTACCAAATGAATAGAAATATAAGTAAAAATGAACAGAGTTATTGTTTAAGACTGCAATATAATATAGCAGGAAGAGCATGTGATTTCTTATTTTAATTTGCATTTCAATGTAAAGCAGAATTAATTTTCTATGCTTTGGAATCAGGAAAATTGCCTTTAGGATAAGTGGAAAAGTCATGGTAAGAAAATTCAGATTTACTTTGGAAAATATGACTGACTGAACAACAGAATAGAATGACTGACATAAACTCCTGTTTTTTATCTTTCAGGAATCATTTTGTTAAGAAACTCACAAAGCGTGAGGAGTTGTCGTTCCTCACGGTCTTGGCATTTCCAAAGGCTTCCAGCAGTGGGTTGGCGCTGATGATTTGATCCTCAAGCGTTCCCTGCAAGGGAAAAATCACTCAGTGACTGTGTTTGATTGACAGGGCAATGACAGGCCATGTTTTCAGTCAGTTCTTCCTTGCTCACCTGCATTTTGCCTGATGTCTGCTCCTCCTTTTTCTTGTCTCCACTGGCTGCAATTGTTGCAAAGTACTGGATGACACGCTTTGTGTTCACAGTCTTCCCGGCCCCAGATTCTCCGCTGTCCAAGCAAGGAGAGAAGCAGAGAGCGTGTGGTCAGGCAGCAGGTGCCCTGGCCCTGGGCAGACCCACAGGGACCCGAGCAGGGGGTGTACGTACGTGATCAGGATCGACTGGTTCTCACGATCTAGGGAAGAAGTAGAAATACACTACTTAAAACTCATTGAACAACAGAGAAAGAATGAAACATAGTCAGGTAAGTTTGATGCTTTGCCTTATTTCAGCTTGATTTAAACAAAGAGACAAACATCCAAAACACATCACTGTGTGCAGAGGTCTCTAATTTTAACCAGTAGAAAAATGATATGAAGATACTGAATTGCACAATAGTGTGTCAAAAAAATGAGAGATTAGAAAGTGTCCTCATATTGCTGAGACAGAACATCCCTTCAAAGAATTCAGTGGTCCAAACCCTCTGAGACAGACAAAACCACTCACCAGTCAGCATGAACTGATAGGCGTTGTCAGAGATGGAGAAGATGTGTGGAGGGGCCTCCTGGCGCTTCTTGCCTCGGTAGGCCAACACCACCTCTGGGTTGTACACGGGCAGCCACTTGTAAGGGTTGACAGTGACGCAGAAGAGCCCCGAGTAGGTCTGTGAGGAAGGGAGACAGCACGCTGGCTTGCCCTGAGCCTGGCAGAGCAGTTCCTGCAGCTGCCCAAAGGAAGCTGCTGCTGCCACTTACGTAGATCATCCAGGCTGCGTAACGCTCTTTGAGGTTGTACAGCACAGCGGGTTCATGGAGGTGGGTCATCATGGCCATGTCCTCGATTTTGTCATACTTGGGGGGGTTCATGGAGAAGATTTGATCATCCTTCACAGTCAGGGTCTGTCAGAGGAAGAAGAATATGTGTAGATGTCAGCTTAGAACCCAGAGTGGGAAGAAAGGAGTGTCTTTCAGTCTTTGTTTTCACTCACCTCTCCCCCTTCAGTCTTGACAGTGACTTTCCCTGATTCCCTGCTCTGGATTGTCCCTTTCACAAAGGATTCCTTTGCATGTACCACAAAGACAGATGACTTGGCATCAAAAGGCTTGTTCTGGGCCTCAATTCTCTCCTTCTCTGACTTTCGGAGATAAGGAGCCGCCTCCCCAAAAATGGCCATCTCAGAATCCGAAGACATGGCTGCACTTTATGGAGAGGTTCGTCAGAAGAGAGCACTGTGGAAGAGCAGATATGTTCCTCAATTTTGTCAGAAATAATCACTTTAGAAGAAAATATGTGAAGGAAAAAGAAACTATATTGATAGTCTTTGTAGCCTTTTGGAAAGAATTGCATATTTTTACATTGGTACATTTCCATATTTATGGAAAATTTGAAAATTATATTTTGAGAAATTGTGTGGCTTATACTGAAATCACATTTAAAACAATTCATAGATACTTAGTATTCAGAAACTATACTGTGGAATTAAGAATCTCAAAAAAGTTCTTTCAAGTGCTTAAGCACTCTTGAAATTAATTCAAAATTATTATAATGCTGTTTCCTCTCAGGCAATACTAATTCACAGAGCTCAGAATGTTCATACTCCGCTGTCTGAAGTCGCGTATTGAAAACTCAACTTCTTAATGGCTCAGTTTTAGTATTTAAAGCATTTGTGTAATTGTATTGATAATACAATTCTTTCTTAAGTTTATTCAGTTCTTGAATCCAGTCATAAATTAGAACACCACCTGTCAGAAGAGGCACAATACTGTTTCAAACCACACTGAGGTAGGTCCTTTTCTAGTACTTACTTTTGCTTTTTAAAAATTAATATAATTTTAGGGGAAAACAAAGTTCAACACAAAGATTCAAAGTTCAGTTTAGGAATTCAAACATCAAGAATTTTAAAGCCAGTATTAATTTTCCTGAATTTTTTCTGAAATACTTCTTTTCTTCCCCTTGTCCTTCCCCACTCCCTGGCTCTGAGAATAAAAACAGTGGGCCGCTTAGGAAAATATGCATATCTCTCTCTTTATAGAGTTAGGTACCTGATATTTGCATATTTAATATTGTGCTATATTTGTACTAAAATGTTAGATGGTGAGTTGGACTAGATGATCCTTGTGGGTCCCTTCCAACTCATAATATTCTGTGAATCTGTGAATCTGTGAATTCTCTATTTGTCTCTGGAGGAACAGGTAATTGCTTCCAGGAGAGGTTGGAGTCCAGCTTCCATTTTTTGTGAGGCAGAGACCAGGCAGAGCAGCACGGAGGAAAAACAACAGCACTGTGTTTTACAGAGGTGACAATCAGAGCTTAGTAACTCATATTACAACTCTTTCCACTCTTACTGCTTCAGTGTTTCCATGGCAAATTTTGGACAAAAGATCATATTAATTCACATATATTGAGACACAATGTTGAATATTTGCACTTTTCCTACTGTATTCTTCTTGGTCCAGTTCTACTGCTGCACCAGCAATGATGGGAAGCCAGAACACCTCACTCGTTGTTAGAGGAGTTAAACAGAACTGAACAATGTTCTCATGAGGATTTTCTGGTCTGCCATGAGTAGTCAGAGACTTAAAACACAGATACTTAAAGAAGAGACCAGATGACCTCTTGAGGTCCCTTTCAGCCTGAACTATTGTATGATTCAATGATTCAGTTGAAAACCTTACCAGACTTCAGCACTCCATCACCCTCTACTGTGGCTACAGTGAGTTTGAAAATATAGGGTGAAACAGCGACCATTCACTCAAAGAGAAACCAACCCAAAAGGATTTGTCTCTGCCCTCTAAGAATCAGTAAATCAGGTTCCTACCTCCAGTGACACCTGATGGGTGGCTTGCAGGCTGGCAGCTGATCAGTGCTGTAAAACAGAAATTGCAGTTCCCTAATTGCCGCTGCACAGAAATCCAGAGTGAAAACATGCAAGTGTCTCAAGAGCAGGTTTGTAATGGAGTCCCCTCCTGGCCATGAGCACTGGAGGCAGAAGGAATGTTGTGGCACACAAGGGCACCATCCCTTCCTGCCAGCCTGCAGCCCTGCCACACTTACCTTGGAGCTTTTCCTGGAGCCAGGGCAGACGTGCCGTGGGGACGTTTTATACGATCTCGGCTGCAGATGCTGCAGATGCCTCCTCTTTCTTCGGTCAAAGCATTTTTGGCAAACCTTCTTTGGCTAAGCATTGTCTGGCAAACTGAACTAAGGGCATAATTGTCATTTGACATGACTAGATATAATTAGAAAATTTTGATGTCTTACTGGCTATATGAATACATCTCCTATAAATAATGTGACAGGGGTGTTAAGGAGGGAATCTGGACTAGTCAAAGCACTTGGAGAACTTGGATTCGGGACTTATGGATTCTATTGCTGGCTTTCTCACCAACTCACTGTATGACCCCGGATGGATTGCTTGGTATGTCTGTGCCTCAGCTATCCCAGCTGTACAATAGGAATGTCAGCTTTTATCTTCCCCTTGAGATGGTGTGAAGCTTGTAAGAAATGCCTAAGAGCAATATATTAGGCAGGCCACTAAGAGGGAAATAAGTGTTACTAAAAGCATTTGGCGGAAGTGCTGGTAAGATTCTGTAAGTAGAGGAGTAATCTGGGTCCTGCAAGTGTGATAGTGATGGTGCCTGAGACTCACAGACGTGGCAAGAAATTACAAGGGACAAAGATTTGGAGGCTGGGGTGTAGCTGAGCTGCTGAGTTGGGTCTCAGAGAGAGATGTGAGGTCACTTTTGATACATCATGAAGATTGTACATACACTCATGCAGATATGTCCATCTGTGCTCTTGAAATTGCATAAGAAGTGAGAGATTCTCCAAGAAGGGTTGTTATAAGCCTGTGCATGAGTTTGTGCTAAGGGGAGTGCCATAAGATGTGCTGTCATTTCTTCTATGTAGATCAGTGCAGCTGAACAACACATGTTCCTTTTTTTTCTTGATGATGTTTTGATTTACCAGGAAATACCCATATTGGCAGCCCAGGAAAAGACCTCAGTTGATTCTTATGTCTTTTTTTTTTCCAAGTCTGACCTGTCAATCTGTATAATAAAACCCCCCAAATCCTTGAAGTAAAGATTTCAGCCTGAAAAATGTGCTCCAAGAAGGGCTTTGACACTGTAGCACCAATATTTTGTGTACCTGGGCCCCAGCTCAGAACCCGACTCTGTTGGGTTGCCTCTGAAATGAGGCACAGGGTTGCCATGTGGTGTCCAGCACCCCAGAATATTATTGGTCCTGGCAGAGAAGGGAACAGGAGCACCTTGTCAGATCAGAGTATGGTGTTAAGAAGACCATTGGGGGACCAGGGATGGCCAAGACCTCTCCCTGGATGTGAGAGCAGAGGGTTTTCTGTCATCAGGTTGAGGAGAGAGCTCTGGATTCCCATTCCCAGGGAAGGTATAATACATATAGAATCACAGAATCACAGAATGGTTTGGACTGCAAGAGATCCTAAAGATCATCCCATTCCAACCCCCCTTCCATGGGCAGGGACACCTTCCACTATCCCAGGTTGCTCCAAGCCCCGCCGAACCTGGCCTCGGACGGTTCCAGGAATGGGGCAGCTACAGCTTCTCTAGTCGACCTGTGCTCGCCACCCTCAGAGGGAAGATTTCTTCCAAATGTCTAATTTAAGCCTATTTTCTTTCAGTTTGAAGTTATTCCCCCTTGTCCTTGTCCAAAGTTCCTCTCAGGTCTCTTTGAACCCCTTTAGACACTGAAAAGTGCTCTGAGGTCTTCCCAGACCTTTCTCTTCTCCAGGCTGAACACGTTCAACTCTCACAGCCTACCTCCAGAGCAGAGGGGCTCTAGCCCTCAGAGCATCTTGATTGCCTTCTCTGGACTTGCTCCAACAGGTTCAGGTTTTCTTTATGTTAGGGGCCTCCAAGCTGAATGCAGTGTTTCAGGTGAGGTCTCACCTGAGCAAGGCAGAGGGCAGATTCCACACCCTCCCTCACCTGCTGCTCACCCTTAGGATGAGCCCAGCACATGGGAGGTTTCTGGGTCCCAGTGTGCATGGGTGGGTCATATTAAGTGTCTCCATTACATCCCCAAATCCATCTCCTCAGGGCTGCTCTCAATCCATTCTCCACCCAGCCTGCACCTGTGCTTGGGATCACCCCAACCCATGTGCAGGACCTGACCATATTCTTCTTCATGGGGTTCACACAGGCCTACCTCTTCAGCCTATCCAGGTCCCTCTGGGTGACATCCCTCCAGATTCGAGACCACATCACGTGCCTTTACTGTAGCCATGCTGACTGTACGGAATCAGTTCCTTGTTTTCCATGTGCCTTAGCATAGTTTCCAGGATGAGCTGCTCCATGATCTTGTCAGGCACAGATGTGAGACTAACTGGATTGTACTTTCCCAGTACATACTTTTTAAAAATGAGGGTTATGTTTCCTCTTTTGCAGTCAGTGGACAGCCAAGACTCCCTCAGGACCTGTGGATAGATCTCATTGGTCCCATGGGTTGTGTACACTTAAGTTCCATAAATGGCATCAAATCTTCTGATCTTCTGGCCCTGATCTTCTCCTACGGTGGGTGGTTTTCCTTTTTTCCCAGTTCCTGACTTTGTCTTCCACAATTTGGATAGTGTGCCTGGAGCACTTGCTGGTTGACACAGACACAAAAAGTCCTTGAGTACCTCAGCTTTCTCCATATTCCAGGTAATTAGGCCATCAATTCCTTCCGGAGAGGGTGCACATTTTCCTATCTTTCTTTTATTACAAAAATTTATCACAACAATTCCTACAGAAGCTTTTCTTGGTTCCCTTATGTCCCCACCAAGTTTAATCCTATTAGGGCTTTATCTTTCCTCAGCTAAACGCTGACTGCTCTATGTCCTCCCAGGCTACCTGTTCCTGCTTTAACCCTCTGTAAGCTTCCTTCCTGTGTTTGAGTTTGGCCAGGAGCTCCTTGCTTGTGCACACACACCTGGAATTTTTCACTGACTTCCTCCTTGTTGGGATTCATCAGTTCTGAGTTTATCCCTCAGGGTCCAAAGACTGCTTTCCTGAAGTCCACGGCAATGAGCTTGGTGCACACCCTGCTCACTGCCTCCAAGGATCTCCAACTCCACCATTTCATGGTCTCTGCAGCCAAAGCTGACCCAGAGTTTCACATTCCCCGCCAACCCTTCCTTGTGGCTGGGAACAAGGTCTAGCACACCACCTCTCCTTATTGGCTCCTTGTGACGACCAAGGCTTGTGTGAATAAGAGGCCACTCCTATCTGTTTATAGAGGGCCTCATTCACTCAGTGCTCTTGGCTGGGTGGTCTGTAGCAGATCCCCACTACAATATCACTTGTTCCTGCTCTGCCTTCAATCCCTCAATCAGCCCCTATCCATTCACAGACAGAGCTCCATGCATCTGGCTGGTCATTGACATGGAGGGCAAAAAAAAAAAAAAAAAAAGCCTGTATCTTTCCATTCCAACACTCCAGTAATAGGAGCCATCCCACCAGTTCTCCAATAAGATCACAGCCTTGCAGGTGTGTGCACATCTCTAACTCTTCTGGTTTATTGCTCATGGTGGATGTGTTTGCATAGAGGCATTTAAGATGGGATCCTGATGAAATCAACTAGTGTGGATGGAATTCCCTTGTATTGCTCTTCAGATGCTTTCCTGCTGACCTATTATCCTTCTCCACACTCTGGGCATCTCTTGCTGTTACTGAAAAGGCATCATCCTCTGGTAGCAACAGCTTCATTGCTGTGTATGGAATGACAGAATGACTTCTATTGGAAGGGGTCTTAAAAGTCATCTGGTCCAACACCCCTGCTCTGGGCAAGCACATCTTTCACTAGATTAGGTTGCTCAAATTCTCATCCAACCCAACCTGGAACACTTCCAGTAGTGGCACATCTCTTAACATCTCTAGGAAACCCAGTCCAGTGTCTCACCACACTCATCATAAGAATTTTTTTCCTTATATATATTTGAAATCTACAATTCTTCAGATTAAAAACATTGCTTTTTGACCCTTCACTACAGGCACTGATAAAATGTCTTTCTAATAAGCTCCCTCTTAGTATTGAAAGGCCTCAAAGAAGGTGTCCTGGAACTCTTCTCATTTCCAGGTTGAACAACTCCAAAAGCTTGACATGGCACTTATTGCTGTGGTTCAGGGACCGTGGTGGTGTTTGGTCAAAGGTTGGACTATGATCTTGGAAGCCTTTTCCAACCATAGTGATTGTATGATTCTATCAAGTATCTCAGCCTTTCTTGATAGGAGGAGTGTTCCAACTGTTGGCCCTCCTCTGGAACCCCTCTAAATGATCCAGGTCCTTCTTGTACTGGGCCACCAGAACTGTATGCAATACTGGAAGTGGCATCTCACAGGTTGGCAGAATCACCTTCTATCACCTGATGGTCACACTTCTTTTGATGTAGCCCAGGCTTTCTGGGCTGTAAGAGCACCTTGCTCTCATGTCCAGTTTTTCATCCACCAGTATCCCTGATCTCTTCTCTGAGTAGCTGCTGTGCCTTCCCCTTCCTAGTAGATCCTGCTCTCAGTGTCATGTAGCAAGTCTGTCATATGGAGCACTGTCAGGCTGGAACACCAGGGACTGTATGGAGAGCCTCTGAGTGTGACTTTGGGGCCTGAAAATCTTTGCCATCCCAGTGGTCAGTGCCAAAGCTAGTGTACTCAGAGAGCTCTTCTGGGTGTTGCTGTGGTGCTGTGCAGGGTCTGAACCCAGCCTTGCCACAGGCAGGAGGGCAGCACATGGCCAGGCAGCTCTGGGCAGGCCAAGGGAAGATCTCATTTGAATGGGAAGCCACCAGTGAGCTGAAATGTCACCAGGGTTGACAATCACTCAGCAGTTCTCTAGGATGGTAATCTGCAATGAGGCATTGGGTCTTTACACAAAGGAGATTAGAAACCCAGAACCTTCTATAGGATTGGTCCCAAACTCAAGGTAGCTTCCCACATGTGAGCCAGGCTGTGGGAAAGAATTCCTTCCCTGCTCCATAATGTTCTCTCAGTGATGATATTTCCTCCAGCTACAGATCATTCAAGATATATTTAGTTGAAGTTCAAGTGAATTTGGTCACTGTTCCCAGGAAGATATAACTATACCCTGTGTGCTTTCCACAGATATGGAGCAGAATATATCCATATGGATTTTGTGAAGTTAATGCAGTAAAGGTACATGAAAGATATGCCCAGTTCCCAATTTTACTTAAGGAAAAATTACACTATTTTGTACATTTCTGTGTAGTATATTACAAATATCAGAGAAGATAATTGAAACAGTAGTCATAAAATGCTGAAAAAATAATGAAAATATTATATGCTTAAGTAAAATACACAACACTCCTGCAATATCCATACGTAAGTATATATGGATATTCCGGTCTTAATCCTTACATTGCTTTATTACTTTTTTGTACATGAGCAACATGGTCTTTGCCAATATATTTCACAGTCCTAAACTCAGGTGACACCCTGTATCATTACAAATAGAGTTACAGTGGTTTTCTCTCTTTTGAAATACTCTGGATACTTTTATAATATTTTCACTGATTTGTGTTCTCACATTCCAAATATAGGCAGTTTTCCCCACTGAGATTTTCTTATACTGCTCTCCAAAAACAATTAAAAAAATTCAAAGTACATAATTATGAAGAAGTTTTGATTACCTTATGGAGCCTCACATAATTTATACACAGAGTCCAATGGATTTAGAGATAATAATAATGATTTAAACTCGACAATGTGTATATGCACTCAGGCACAATGCCAAATTCTGGTAATTTTCAGTGTACAGAGAAAAAATATCATTATCTCTGTTTTGCCAGGGAGAGTGAGGAAAATGCCTGTGTACTGAGCTCAACTAAAATATGAGGGTTTGTAATAACCCCCCACCCTGTCCTGCTGTCTAGTGCAACACTGACCTGTATTCTCAATGTGACCTTCAGGGGAGCCTTTCAGGCTCTTTTCAGGTTACAGCAACACTTGAGAAGATAAGTCGCTGATTCCCACTGCTGCCAGCACTTAGTGGAAACTCAGCAGGGGATGACTGGAGAAATGAATTCCTTCTTATGTGTTCTATCTGATATTAATGTTCTCTGCTCTTTGCCGCCATTCTCAGGGTGACCTGAAACCTTTTCCTGGTCCCTTTCAAGTCTGTTTCCATTTACAAGCATAGAGGGAAATACCACCATTAAGTATCACAGTATCACAGTATTAGCAAGGTTGGAAGAGACCTTGGAGATCAGTGCAGGAGCCTTTGCTTCGCAAGCTCCAGGATCCAAGATGATGGAGTTGGCCACAGCAGGATATCTTAATAAAACTGAAATTCTTCAGTATGTTTATTCCTGGCCCAGCTCTGCTCCTACTCAACGACAACTAATTTTTGTTCACTCACACAGGTGTAGCTGGGGCAGTACTACGTGTATTGAATTTAATTGATTTAGTTTGGTATATTAAGAATTCAGTGAAGAATTAAAAATATCTTCCTGATGTTCTGGGAACAGCACGCTCTGTCCACCAGATTAGCAGGAAATTGATAATTCCTAAAGATGTATCACATGACAGAAACTGTGCCATGTCAGTGAGCAACGCTTTTGTGTCACTGAAACTATCAATACCTGTAGCACTTCTTTAATTTCTTGTAGCTGAATCAGAGAATCAATCACAGAATGGCTTGACCCTGAAAGAGTCATGGGCAGGGACACCTTTCACTATCCCATGTTGCTCCAAGCCCCTTCCAACCTGGCCTTGGACAGTTCCAGGTATAGGGCAGTCACAGCATCTCTGGGTAAGCTGTGCCAGGGTCCCACTACCCTCCCAGAGAAGAATTCTTCCCCAAATCTCTCCTCTGTCAGTTTTAAACTGTTAGCCTTTGTTCTACCACTTGGCATAGTGAAATCAAAGAAAATTTGTAACCAGGCTATTGGGGGGAGTGTTCTTCTTCTGTAACAAACAAAAATTACGAAGACTCACATTCAGTCACTTGTCCACTCACAAGAACATATCCTGATGAATCTGAGCTATTCATCCTTTGTGGAACTTTTGTGTTCTTTCTCCCATGAATGATTAACTATATTTACTGGCATAAAATTCTTGCAAGGAATCCAAATTCCTCAATTCTATTGATTGTCTCCTCTGAGTTCACAGACATTGGGGAATTACACTGGAAAAAGGCCATTTTGTAATGTTTTTGCAGTACTGCATTGAGCCAGGGAACATCTGCCATCAGGGGAAGCCTATCACTTGTTCTGATAAACCATTAGAAAATTTTTTGTCAAGCTTTTGATCGATGCCAACTACGCAAATTTGAAGGCATAACTGGACAGCTGGCATTTTCTGGGACCATTCCCAAGACAGCCTGCATCTAGCCATGCCATTCTTGATGCAGAAATAGTTTACTTATATAGGCCTAAACAGTCCCATGCCAGTTGGCTCATGTTCCTGGACGTGTTTAATTTACCAGTCTAGCTGTAGTATTCCTCTGGAAAGGTTTGAGGGAGCAGCAGTGTTATCTGTCATTGGGCAAGGAGGGACCCATTGGGAGAAGCAACTATACCTGGATGGAAAAAGGGAATTCGGAGCCTGAGGGGCGTCCATCGCGAGCTGCCTGAGGCGCCGCAGCCTCGGCCCAGCACCTGGGGCCCACCACACGACGGAGAGGCCCCTCGCCGGCA
>WEKX01005227.1:0-23448 GCA_013390025.1 Pitta sordida
TGATTCTGTGATTCTGTGACTGGGACAGTGTCAAGAGATTGACTGGAAAAGAAAGCTACCAACATTACTGACCAGTGTTCAGAGAACTAGTGAGATAAAAAAGTAAGGCATCTGTCTGAAAATATTAGTATTCTTTGTGCACCAAAAGACTCTGCAATCTCTTACCCCTGGCCCTCCCCAACTCAAGGGGTTATTTGTCTTCGTTCAAGGTCATTTTTGATACAATGCAGCTGTGTGGCCTTGGATCAAACTGCTGGGAAAAGCACAGTATGAGAAAGAGTCATAAGGAGCCTTGTCCTCCCACTTGGCTTGAGAGCTACATTTAAACTGAGAACTTTCCACTTGGACCTTGCAGCAGAATGTTGCAGGTAAGTCTGCATATGGATGGCTCGACTTTCTGGACTGTTGTGAAATCCCCTTTGTCATTATGGAGTTGTTTGGCCATCACTCAACTGTCAGCTGACTGATTATCACCAGACTCACTCAGCGTTTTTGGATCAGGTACTGAGATAACTGCAACCTCCGTAAGTAAGTCACAGCCTTGTACCTACCTTGCTGTCAATCTCAGCTCATCTTCCCTTGCAGAGCAGCCTGCTCCTGCTGCTTCCTGACCTGAAAAAAATATCATTAAAAAGAGTTTTATTGCAAGATGAGAAGCTCTTCATTCTATGATACACAGGCATCATCTTTATATGCAAAACCCTTCACTTTCTTACCAAAACTTTGTAGACAAATTTTTATTCTTTTATTCTTTTTTTATTCTTTTCATCTTGGAACTAAAGACAGAAAATAAACATGGGAAATATTTATACCATTACATTAAAGATCCAGTGAAAATAAAATTAAAATTTCTTTCTCTGTGTGGGAACCCAAGGCAAAATCATTAAAAAATAAATGTTTTTCTTATTTGCTGGATGGAAAAAGAGTGATTATAACATAAGGAACAGTAGATACCTCCAGTGGCCTGATGAGCATAGTGTGAAATACCATAGAGCTCTCACCACTCTGGCACTCAGGAGCCAAACAACGAGTAGCATGAATACTGATGGAGACCTTAGACAAGATTTTGATCAGCCACTAGTACAAATAGAATTTTCAGATAATCGTTTCTTCAATTCCCTTTTCAAAGACATGGAAGACACAGGTTCACAAGTTATTCTGAGTTGAAAGGGACCCTCAGGATCATCTAGTCCAACTCCCAAGTGAACGTCCACACAGGGATCAGGCCCACAAGCATGGAACCATGGGCACCACGCTCCATCCATCCAAGCCTCCCACCATCTAGATCATGTCGCTGAGCAACTCATCGAGTCTTCTCTTAAACACTGCACTACCTCCCTGGGCAGACCATTCCAATGAGAGATCACTCTCTCTGTGAAAAACCTCTTCCTAACATCCAGTCTAAATCTCCCTTAGCACAGTTTAAGGCTAGTTCAGACATATTCTTATATATTATGTCCTTTCATTTTATATTTTAATATTTTTCTGTATTAATTACAAATATAAAAGTATTTTTCCCATTTTTTTGTAGGGAAACATATAGTTTCAAGATTTGTCTATAAATATTAATTTAACACCAATAATCAATAAAGTGAGTTAGACACATTGAAGAACATAGCTATAATTATGGGAGATGGGNTGCTGAAGGCCTTACAGCAGCCTAGGTAGGTCTCTTTGGTCAGTCATCCCTTGTCAACCATTGCAGTCTCTCCATCATAGAAGGCTCTATCATAATTGCCTTTAGGTGAAACATCCTTGTTTCACTAAAACTTTTATCTCAGTTACATATATCTCAGTGTCAAGTCTCATTGGAATCAATATTTTCACTAGTTCTGCCAACACAATGATGTAGATAGTAAGTAGAAGATTGACATGAAAATAATATACAGCTCTACTTGTTCACGACCATATCATGCATACTCCTTGTCCCCACTGTGGTCCAACGTTCAGACAAAACAGAATGTGTAGCCAAATTTGAATGCAGGTAATTCAAGGCTAGTGCTATCACCAGAGAATAGAGCCTCTATAGAAATTGGAACTTTTTTTTTGTCAACTTCACCAGATTTAAACCCACAGGTCAAGACTTTTCATTAGAATGTTTACACATGTTTGGCAGACACCAAAGTTTGCTCTACCCCAATTATGATCCTAGATGGTTTAACAAACACAGCACTGAAGAAAACACACTTTGTTTTCAATCTGGGCTTATTGGGTTAAAAATAAGCTGCAGCCAAGGTGGCTTACATCTGGCTGGAGCACTGTGGATGGCATAAGATCTTGCGTGCCTGTAAAAGCTTTCCCTACATGTGAATAAACTGATATTGTTTATAGATCAGACTATTTCTGTGTTCATTTGTTGAGGAGATTGTTTCCACTCCAGGCAAATGTTGGTCCGACTTCTGCTGTATTTAGCATTTGTCTCCTTTCTCCAGATTCCATTAATATATTTATTGGATGATATTGTCAGTAGCTCCATGTTACGGAGCAGCAAGAGCAGGCTGCCCTACAACGGTAGGGAAGACAGAAGCTGAGCACAATAATGACACCAGAAGATCCACTTACAAGGGCCTTACAGCACCCAAACAAGGTGAGCAGAGAAGGTCTGATGAGGGTAATCAGCTGCAACTAATAATAGAGATCACTAGTCAAGTTCTTGATGATGAATCTGGTCCGAGGTCAGTCTGAGAAGGTGATCAGATCCAAAGACATTGGCCTGGGTCAGACACAGGGCCAGTGCCTCCAGCCAAGTCTGCAGAACTCAGAGGTCAAGCCAGAAGGCCAGACTACAGGTAATGTTAAAGGTTTGGATTAATGGGGTACCTCTCTAGGTAATAGACATAGGCATTGCTTCTGCTTCACTCCAGTGTAACCTAAGCAGGAACCGACAGTGAGAAACTCAGCTAAAAAGCAGAGATCCCTGCTGAGTCTTCTTACAAGTCTTTTGGGGAGACCCTCAGCCAAGGCTCTTTCCATCTGTTTCCTCATAATGTCTTCTTTTCAGCAAACTAGCCTTGAGCACAGAAAGATGAATTCCTGAATTATGACACAAGCAATCCGATTTGTATGAGACACTGCAACTCATCTTCAAATTGTTAGCAGTTTTCTACTTCCTTTTTAAATAAATCTCATATTTTGAGATAACAGCCTTGCAATAATCTCAATAACTTGGGCCTCAAATAAGCAAGATCTCACTTTAAGATCTACATGGAGACCATAGTTAAGATATGTTAAGCTCAGTTCTGCTACATTTTCTGAGATGTATTACAAAACTTTGAAAAGGAAAGTTACATTTTAATCTGGGTTGTTATTTCTATAGTAAAGACATTTTTTAAAGAATTATTTTTTTATCATCCTTTTATAATAGAAGTATAATTAATCTACCATCCAGCAGAGTAAGGGGGGAAAAACGACTGCTCTCTGCACTTTTTGTTGATTTTAAGACTTTTCTTTACAAATTTTTGTTTCTCATTTTCTTCTTGTTTTAAGAATTATATTTTTGTCTTCTTTCTCTCCTTAATCAGTATACACTTAGGTATTTTAATTTTTTTTTTTACTATATGCATTTGGACCTTCTGAGCAAATTTGTAGTAGTGTACTTAAAGTGTTGGTATTGCATCAGAAACCAATTCCCTCAAAACAGACTGGTTGTCCATCTGGTTCAGTATCCTGTTTCCTGTAATGGCTAGTAACAGATGCTTGACAGGAGATTGCAAGAAATCCCATAGAGCCCAATTTTGATACATTAATTCATTAGAGCATTATTTTCTGAGTTAAAGGTGGACATTATAGAGTTAATATGCTTTTATTTTTAAAAAGGTAACTTACTACGTAACACTGACTATTCATTTTCAAGTATATTTTCAGTCTTTTCAAATGTGATCAATCCTTTTATGAATGTTGCTAAGTCATCATCACATAAATCACAAAACATAATTATTTTCTCTGGTTAAATTTTAAAGTGTAAATATGTATTCATTCTTCTGGATTTCAAATTATTTATTTGGGTCATTATTGGATTAAATAATTAGAGAATTCATTCAAGATTATGCAAGGATATTTTTGCAAATTGAACAATTAACACCTGAAGCACCTAGAATTTTTTGAAAACAAAAATCTGTTATTCAGAAATTATCTTTCCTCTATATACAAGTAATGGCTATAATATCACTGGAATATGTAGATGAATCATTTTCTCCATTATAATTTTTAAGTATGTACTGCTAAATGATCACATTCTGGTCATTGTGTTAATAAACGGAAGCAGCTAGTATTATATATAGAATTCCAGTTATCTCATAATGGATTCTTTATGAGGGTTTTTCTTTCCTTTCACATCCCTGGGCTATACACAAACCTTCAGGTCAGTGCATCTGCAGTAGTGTACACATTATAAATGCCAAGCAGTGTGAATGCTGAACAGACAGTTTTGTGCAGACCACTGCTACTTCTTGCCCCTGTCTGCAGCTTTGTTTCAAAACAAGAACGGAGATGAATCTTTTTTATTGGCATTTCTTTGTGGTTTATGATTATATTAGAGTTAGAGCTTTTTAATTATTTTGTGAATCTTGAAGGGGTCCATGTCACAGCAAGTTCACCAAAGTAGGTCAGGTATCACATGCATTGACAGCTAAAAGAAGGCACAAAGGTGACTTGCCATAGACCCGCAGGAAACTGAGATGCAATCAGTCACAGCATGTAGTTTTCTTGGCACTCTAAAACATTCTAAAACAGAAAGACGGGGCAGGGGGATCGGGTTGGAAGAAACATTTAAATACTGGTGCTTGCCAATTTTACTTAATCTAACAATATGCAAACAAAAAAATATGTTCACAATTACCAAAACATGTATTTCAAGTTGAAATAAAACCCTACAATTTAGGGCAATTTTCCATCATCTGCAAAGTCTTGCAGAGACTATAAAAATATTTTCAAATACATGAAGATTCAAACTGATAAACTTTCAATATGACTAATGTAAAGATGACTGCAGAAACTTAATTTTTCATCATCATTCCCGTTGCATGCTATTGTAGTATTTTGCTTAATTAAAGTGTCACAAACACTGATTTTCACAGTACTCTTATCACATTCCCTGCAGAAGATGGACAATATATTCTTATTGAACATTTATTCAAAGTTTTGTTTTCTGCCATTTGTTTAATGTGTGGTCCTATGCCTTTTTTACTCTGCATTACTCAAACTTTACTTAGAAGCCAGAATTCATCAACGTCTTTTCTGTAACATTCATTACTGTGTTGTTTGGCTATTTCCTGCAGCACTTAATTTATACTCATTTGGTCCTTCTGACCAATCCATCTTTAGTTCTCACATATGGAATAGTTTATTATTTTTACTATACTACAGTAATCCCATGAATATTGGAGGTGAATTCCACAAAGTACCAGAAAATACATATGTAAATGCAGCCCCGCCCATCACCCTGCCTCCTCAGCCCTGGCGAGCGTAAGGACGCCTTCCCTGCCACACCCCATTCCATGTGCCAAGGAGGCTAACAGCACGTGGCACAAGATGGCAGGTGCTGTGCCACAGCACAGCAGCCGTTATCTCCCTGGCCCCATGCAGCGTGGACCAGCAGAGCAGCCTGTAGCAGCTCACTTGCAGTGGCTCACTTGCAGCAGCTTGCTCACAGTGGCACAGCTTGACCCAAGTCCGGAGCTGCAAGGGGAGCAGTTGCTGAGCCACCACACCCCTGTGGCCCCAGGGCAAGCTTGACACAGTGTGTATAAAGCTTACTTACTTTATTAATCTTTCTAATACTCTCATAAGGGAGGAACTCTTGGTGTCCCCGGAGTAAGCGGCACCTGCTAGTGCCATCTCCCCACCCCGTAGGGTGCACGGGTCCTGTCACGCTGCAACAGAGGCATGCACTGAGCATGCACAACTGTCTGGTTTTTACATGACCCGGAAAAATACCGCGAACAAGCAAGGAAGGCTGAAGACGTCTTCACAGGAAAAGTCATGTTGTATTGAAGCCACAAAAGTTGAGTTATGAAGGTTGCAACAGTCTCCCTTTAGCCTTCTCTTCTCCAGGCTCTAAATAAAATAATTCTTAGACACATGTATAGTTTCTAACCTGGTTTTTTTATTTAGTCACTTATTTATTTTATTTAGTCATTTATTTATTTTATTTCACCTCCCATGGCTGTTTTAAGCCTCTTTAGAACCAGCTCCACAGGTTTCTTATTTAGCACTTTGTCAGAACTTCATCTCTATCTCTTTCTCATTCATGTGGTTAGGTAATTCACTGAAGCGCAAATAAAATATTGTCTATATTTTACCAGAGCTTAACCCCCTTCCTCCATTAAGCAATTAGTAATAGCAATTGCAACAAATGGTCTACAGCATGTTCCAAACATGCTGCATGTTCAGTGAACATCAATTGTAAAATTGTAGGAATTTAGTTCTACTAATACAGTCAACATGCAAGTTTAGGTCTTGTATAAGAGTGTCACATTTGAGCAGATTTTTGTAGGGGTAGTAGAAGGAATATCACTCAACAAATGCCATTGCCTAAATGAGAAATTCTAAAATACAACAGCTACATATAACAGATGTAAATTTTTACTTTAGTCTTTTTCTTACAAGAAGCTCTAGTGTTCTGGGTGAAACTTTAAAATAAAACAAAACAAAATACAGTAATACCTCACCCTTTGCGAGGAAGGGGTCACCCCAAGGTCTCTCAAACTGTCAAATTCGCAAACACACTCAGGTCATTAATATGTATACAGGCCATGCCCATTGCTCTACCCCCAGCCAATCAGGAGCATTAGGGAGTGTTTTCCACTCCTCCCCATGGGCTCTCCCAGCACAGGGGAGCAAAGGGAAGCATTTCTGAGCCCTCTCTGCCTGGTGAGACTCCCTGGAGAATCCCTCGGCTTCTCTTCAGCCGAGCCACTGCTTCCACAGCTGCTGCGGGGCTGCTGCCATCGCGCGTGTTTGCACTGCCTTCATGGGGAGGAAGCTCCGGGGCTGAGGTGGGGAAGGGGTGTCCCCAGGCTTTGGTCGGCACTCATGAAGCCTGGAAAACCTTAACTTTGCAACACTGTGACACCCTGGGGCCCCTTATGGTGGGGGATGGTGTCGGTGTTGGAGTTTCTTTCCCTTTAACACCCATCAGGAGCAGGAGTGCTGGTTGTATGGACCCAGCAGAACACCGCTTCCCCCGGCTGCAGCGAGGGGAAGGCATGGGGGGCACAGAAGCCTCCTTCTGGTGCAGCAGCTGTGGTGGTGGCATGGGCACGTCCCAGCGTCGCCCTGTCCCACCACACAGTGCTGGCCCCACCACCGCGGTGGTCAGCCCAGACTCATTTTCCCCAGGGCTATATCGTCACCAGGTATGCCAAGCACGCAGTCCCCAAGCACAGACTGTATCGCCTCCCCCACCTATAGCAATGGAAACAGTAACACGCCCGGTAGGGGTCAGTCCCCAGATGGTCTTTGAGCGACAGGGGATGGCATGGCTTGTGGCAGTGCTGCAATGGGTCTCAGCAGCCGCTGGAGGCACCCCGTGGCGTGAGCCTTCCACTGTAGGGACCGGGCCTGGAGACACACAGGGACGGGGCAGGGACTGGGGCATGGCGCCACAGGAGCAAGAGGCACCGCACACCCTACCTGTAGTGCCGGGCCAGTCCCGCCCCACAGGGAGTGCTGGCACTGCCCCTTGGCAAAGCAGAGGCACTGCGCATGTGTCGACTGGGAAGCTTCAGTGAATCACTGACGCTGGTGAGAAAAATTTCTTGCAAATCGGCAAGGTTGCAACGGAGAAGTTGCAATGCAGTAAGGCATTACTGTACCACAAGACAAACAACACTGATATAAAAATTTTGGCTCAAATACATACAGAGTTTCAGAGTGATCAGACATGGAGAATGTGATCTTTCAGGGTATTTAATCAATAGGCAAGTCTGCCACTTAGAATTCAATGTTGAAGATATTCATGGAAAAATATAATATACCTGAAACAATAATTGAAAAACCCAGAAACTAAATAAAAAGATAAATGACATGATCATTCATGAGCACTAAACTACCTGCAGAGTCACAGTATCACAGAATGGAAAAGGAAAAGATCATCATAGGTCACCTGGCCCACCCTCCCTAGAAGTGGGCCTGCTCTAGGGTCATTCTAGAGCACGTGGCACAGGATTATGTCCAAACAGTTCTTGAATATCTCCACAGAGGAAGAGTCCACAACCTCTCTGGGCAACCTGTTTCAGTGCTCAGTCACCCACAGTAAGCTTTTTTCTCATATTCTGCTGGAATTTCCTGTGTATCAGTTTCTAGCATTGTCCCTTGTCGCATTGGTTGGCACCATCAAAAGGAGTCTGGCTTCATACTATTGACTCATTTTCTTCAGCTATTTATAGACATCGATGAGGTCACCTCTCAGTCTTCTCTTTTTGAGGCTGAATGGGAGAATTATGACCTTATATGCACCATGAGACATATCATCAGACCTATAAACCTATGAATTGTACACTTAAACAGAATTAACTTGAAATTAAGCTCAGTTTCAAAAAGCTGAATCTCTATAATATTTTTTATATTTCCATAATAAAAGTGTTTGAATTTTATCTAAAATGCAGCAACAGAAACTTCTGATATTTCCAGCAAAATACTTTTCACAATCTGTGGTTCTTGACACATCAGGAAACCTGGATCTTCAAGCTTTTACATGCATGTGAATGAGACATATTATAGTCCACTCGTTAGCAAATCTAATTCAAAACAATATGAATCAAAATATAATTTCAGAATTTTAAAGTATCAATCATTGATGGATTTACTTGATGATGAAGAGGGCTCTTCATATTCCAATAGTATCTAAATACTTGGTAGCATGGAGGTTGCTGTGATAAAATAACAAAGTTGGTGCTGACCTTTAGTGGTCAATCTTCTTAGTTTTCTGCAGTAAATTACCATCTTTTTGGCAACTATATCTTATTTACAAAATGTCCAATGACTATGTCCATTGTTCTGTAACACCTAAGGTATCAGGAGTATGCAAACATTTCAGAAGTGTGAACTATAGCGGACCAAAGTGTGATACCTTTCTTCCTCCCTAGGATACTGAAGTACATGGAAGTTGCTCTTCAAATTGAAAAAAAAAAAAAAAAANGATTGATAGGAAACTCAATATGAGCCAGCAGTGTGCCCAGGTGGCTAAGAAGGCCAATGGCATCCTGGCCTGCATCAGGAACAGTGTGGTCAGTCGGTCCAGGGAGGTTGTCCTTCCCCTGTACACAGCGCTGGTCAGACCTCATCTTGAGTACTGTGTGCAGTTCTGGGCTCCCCAGTTTAAGAGGAGCTGCTTGAGAGGGTCCAGAGAAGGGCAACGAGGATGGTGAAGGGACTGGAGGGCAGGCCCTATGAGGAGCGACTACAGGAACTGGGACTGTTCAGTCTGGAGAAGAGGAGGCTCAGAGGGGACCTCATTGCTGTTTACAACTACCTGCGGGGAGGTTGCAGCCAGATGGGTGTAGACCTCTTCTTCCAGGCTGACGACACCAGAAGGAGAGGGCACGGCCTCAAGCTACGCCAGGGGAGGTTCAATCTTAACGTTAGGAAGAGGTTTTTCACAGAGAGAGTAATTGCATATTGGAATGGGCTGCCCAGGGAGGCAGCCCATTCCAATATGATTCTGTGAATATTCGGTCATATTCTAAATTAAAATGCTGCAAGCACATCTCAAAAGAGGAATGTCAGTCGTGCTAAAATACCCTAAAGTGCCTTGACAGATTTTTTTCTGTTTCTGAGGACTACAAACTACTATTATATCAAAATATTACTGGCATTAAATCAAACTTACATATGTTTTCAGGTAGAGTTAAATACAGGGTCTGTCTCCTATAGATACAGATGGTTTAACACTTCCTACTATGCATTTTCATAGCTTGTTTTTGAGTCTAGAGGCAATCTTTGGTAAGAGAAGCTTGTTTGGACTAGATGAACATTATTCTTTTTTCTGAACCACACACATATTCTTAAATATATCACCTGTACCACTGAAATATGTTTCCAATATGCAGCATTAGCAGAGCAAATAAGTTCATCTTGTGTTACACTGAAATAATGGAAGTCCAATTAAACTATTGAGTTTTCCAAAGCAACTTTGTAAGCCAAAGCTGTATAATAACCTAAGTCCCTATCCCATCATCCCATTATTTAGACCATGTCCATGAGTTCCTCACCTATTCCTTTCTTAAACACCTCCAGGGATGGCGACTCACTGGGCAGACCATTCCACTGAGGGATCACTCTCTCTGTGAAAAAACTCTTCCTAACATCCAATCTAAGCCTTCCCTGGCACAGCATAAGGCCACGTCCTCTTGTTCTGGTGCTGGCAGCCTGAGAGAAGAGATTTACACCCACTCAACTACATCCTCCTTCAGGGAGTTGTAAACAGCAATAAGGTCACCTTTGAACCTCCTCTTCCTCAGTCTGAACAACCCCAGCTCATGCAATTACTCCCCATAGGGCTTGTTCTCCAGTCCTTTCACCATCCTTGTCACTGCTCTCTGGACCCTCTCAAGCAGTTCAACATCTTTCTTAAACTGGGGAGACCAGAACTGGTCTCAAGATGTGGTCTGACCAGTACCGAGTACAGGGGAAGAATAACTTCTCTAGTCCTACTGGCCACACTGTTCCTAATACAGGCCAGGATACCATTGGCCTTCTTAGCCACCTGGGCACACTGCTGGCTCATATTAAGTTTTCTGTCAACCATTACTCCCAAATCCCTCTCCATTTCACCATTCTCCAGCCACTCATCCCCTAGCCGATGGCGATGCATGGGGTTGTTATGTCCAAAGTGAAGAACCTGGCACTTGGACTTGTTAAATCTCATACATTCGGAATCTACCTATCTCTCTCTCTCTAGCCCATCAAGGACCCTCTGAAGGGCACTTCTACCCTCTGGCAGTTCAACATTTGCCCCCAACTTGATATCATCTGCAAACTTGCTAATGGTGGACTCAATTCCCCCATCCCTACCATCAATAAAGATGTTAAACAGTCCCGGGCCAAGCCCTGATCCTTGTGGGACTCTCCTAGTGATGAGCCACCAGCTGGATGTGGCACCATTTACCGGCACTCTCTGAGCTCATCCATCCAACCAATTCCTCATCCAACACAGAATGCTCCTATCCAATCCACGCTCTGAATGTTTCTAGCACCAGGTTTGAGGGTTCAATCCCTGTACGGGCATTCACTTAGGAGTTGGACACAATGATCCGTGTGGGTCACTTCCAACTCAGAATATTATTTGTGATTCTGTGCATGAATGTTTCCAAAGTATGACAGAATTTGCCATTCCACATAAAGCACCTTTTCTAACTTTCATTGTACCAAATACATGTTTATATCAAGGAAAGTGAGAGAAACATAAGAGATCATCTTGATCAAGTATCTCTAAATCTTTCATTTAAAGAGAAAGGTATCATTAAAGGGTATCATTCTTCCTTTAACTTTTTTACTACGATAAGTCACATATCATGGATTTGTATTATTATTCAGATTGTTTCCTGCATTCTATTCATAACACCCATTGATAATTATCTCTATGCCTATATAAATAATATAAAAAATAATGAATGCCTACATGTGTGAAGGAAGAGCTCATCCCATATTGCTATTCTTACACGTCTTGTATATAACTTTTTCCTCTTTATTCATAGAACTACCTTTCTTAATGTCCATATTTTAAGTTAATGCACTACTGATATGGTTTCAAACCTAATAAAACAACTAACTTTTACTTTTCAGTTAATTGTCTGAAATTGCATTAATCATTAATATCTACTATTTCTAATTATTTTCTATATTTAGTATATTTTAAATGTTGATGAGGGAACAGTTTATTTCACCATACAGAAAAATAGATGTGAATATAGTCGGGTCTCCTATATTGTGCACCCGCAGTCTTAATCCAGATCTGCGTAGCCCAACTTCTGCATTGAATGGTGGCCATGCCGCCGCCACTGCCCGTGCTGCCCCTGCCACACGCGCCACCGCCACCACCCATGCCGCCCCCACTGCTGCCTGAGCCACAACTGCCACCCAAGCCGCTGCCACCTCCACCACCGCCGTGGCGGCAGGTCACACATGCACAATTGCGAAATGTGTCTCCTACATTGCTAAAAAATTAGGCTGTTAAGATCTGAAGCCGCAATATGGGGGGCNGAAACAAGATGATGATTTAGAGGGTAATTCCAATGAGGAGTGGCTGAGAGAGCTTGGGTTGTTTAGCATGGAGAAGAGGAGGATCAGGGGACACCTTATCACTCTATACAGCTCCCTGAAAGGAGTCTGTGGCCAGGTGAAGCTTGGCCTCTTCCCCCAGGCAACTGGAAACATGACGACAAGACATAGCTACAAGCTGAGCCAGGGGAGATTTAGGTTAGACATCAGAAGGAATTTCTTCACTGAAAGGGTTGTTGAACATTGGAATGGACTGTCCAGAGAGCTGATGTCACCATCCCTGAAGGTATTCAAGTAATGGCTGGATATGGTGCTCAGTGCCATGGTCTAGTTGACAAGGTGGTGATTGGTCAAAACTCAGACTCAATGATCTCAGAAGTCTTTTCCAACTTAAATGATTCTGTGTCACTGAGGGGCTTGACTCCTCACAAAATATTTTCACCAGTTAGTATTAATAATAAAAATATTAAGATTTAATTTTAGCTGAAGCAATTGCTCTTTGTAGTAATTTTTTTCTTTAAGGAATAAATCTGAGACTCTTAACTTCCTCATTATGGCAATCTTTATACAGTTAAACCCCTCCATCACGAGGAAAGGGACAGGCCACAGGCGTCGCGAAACATCAAACTCGCAAAGAACTGCAGGTTGTTAATATGCATGCAGGCCACGCCCATTGCACCCCCCCCTGGAACTCCTTCCCGTAGTCTGTCTCGGCACAGGCGAGCAAAGGGAACCGTTTCTGAGCGGCTGCTGTGAACGCAGCCCAAACCCCGCACCGCTCTCCCCCCAGCCCCCCGGTCCGACCCCGGTACTCACGCCGACCCCAGGGGATCCGCGCCGCCCCACGCGTGCTAGCCCTGCCTCCACGGCGGGTAAGGGGTGTCCATGAGCTCTGGTCAGCATTTCTGGAGCCTGGAGAAACCTTAACTTTGCAACACTGCAATACCCTGTGCACTTATGGCGGGGGGGAGGCATTGGTATGGGAGTTTCTTTCCCTTTAACATCCACCAGTCCCGGCAGAGGCAGTGCTGCCCGGGCTTTGACCGGGCTTTGAGTAACAAGGAATGGCATGTCTTGTGGTGGTGCTACGCTGGGTCCCAGAGGAGCACACATGACCGGGGCAAGGACCGAGTCAGGGCTCTAAATGCCACTGCGAGCTGCAGTAAATCGCGCGCGCAGGGGGAGCCCACCACCGGAGTGCGTCAGGGCCGCCAACTGCCGTGGCACTGCCGCCCTCCCAGCACACTGCTTGCCTCACTTTCATGGGGCAAGTTTTCCCATTCAGGGACCGGGGGCATGGTGCTGCCACTGCAAGCCCCGCTCCCCGCCAGGTGGGGTGAGTCCCGCCTCACAGGCACCGTGGCACTGCCTCTCGGCAGAGCAGAGTCAAACTGCGCATGCATCAGGCAGCTGGGCTCGCGGACCGCTAAATCATATTTGTGAAAAAATTGCTTCGCAAATGGGCGAGGTCATGAAGGAGAAGTTGCGATACAGAGAGGATTCACTGTATTTTACATTTTCTTTATGTCAAGAGAGGATAGAAATCTCAGTTGAACATAAGGCTTTACTGGCTTAGCCACAAAACTAAAATTTAGCAAACCCTTTTCCCAAAGATCTTTCCGTTTAAACCAGTGAGGAAGGTCACCCATGGGAGAATTCACAAGAGATGCAAAGTGAAGTATTTTTGAGTCATGGAGTATGAAAAGCCTTTAAAGAGAAATCCCATTTTCAGGAGTTAAAGGTCACTAATTTCCCTAGTTAAAAATTAAACAAACACAAGAATTGATTCACCCCAATGGGGAAAGAAACCCTGAACAGAATAATTTCTGCTGTTGCCTTTCTCTACTCTGTAAGCCTAAAGAGGCTACAAGAGAAAACAACACAGTATTTAGCCTTGAGTCTTTCTCAGCTGCTCCAGTATTTTCTCAAAGCTACCTTTGATGTCCACTATGCTCTATACAAAAGCATATTTGCAGTAGGAATTTTCTATTTTAACAATTTCTGGAAGAATTGCAAAGACCATGGAATACTTATGTAGAAACTAGATCTGAGGAAGTCCTTTGCTGTCCCTTTCTCCATAAGGCAATGACTATGAAACCAAAGGAAATTTCTGAAAGTGGAACTATTAGTGTGTGTTTAGAGAAGTCTAGTCTGAAGTTCAGTAAAGGAATTTTACATTATGTGTCCTTGTAGCCCACGAATAACACAGGATTCTAATCCTTCAAACTGTTTTATCAGCAGTTTCATTACACCAAAATGAGTGAAGTTTGGTTACCTCTGGAAAGTATAACAAGCTGTTTCAAGCAGAACCAAAATAACAAAGAAGGAAAATAAAACCCCTAACCCAGAGGATCTGATACAGAAGACCAAGATGACTGCAGATATAGGTACTAATATGAGATTAGTGAGTGTGAGAAAATCATACAGACAGCTCTAAAAGCATCTAAATGCAGGAAAGCTTGTTCACATAAAAGAAAAAGTAGAAGTATCAGTATAGGTCTTAATATACCCCTGGATGATGCAAATTTAGGGAGCCTGAGGCGATTACATCTTTCTCCATACCAGTTTCTGCTATAGCACTTAATGAAACATTTAAGAAAAACTGAGTTTTCTTAAGAAAAGATGAGGCCTTCTTTGTTACCATCATTTTCTAACAAACTGCATGAAAACCGTCTTCCTTAGATAGATGTAAAGAGTAGTTCTCTTTATCTATTGACACAGATTGGGTTTCAGCCTAAGACTGGCAATTACTAATTCTGGTTTGACCCTGGCTGGATGCCAGAGATTCACCCACAACCTCTCCCAGAGAGAAACCTGGAAAAAAAAATTATCACAGGCAAAACAAGGCAAGCTACAAGTGAGGAATATAAAGGATTTATTTATTAACTAACAAGATCAGAGCTTAATGTGAGAAGAAGCATTTTAAAGGTAACCTTTCCCCCTCCCCCCCCGTCCTTCTTACAATAGATCTCATATTCCCTTTTTTCCTCCAGAAAACAAAGGGGGAACAGGGGTAGGGGGAAAACCAGGCAAGCTGGTGTTTCTGACCAGTTTTAGGGTAAGAAACCATCTCTGCCTTTTCATAAAGTCCTCTCTCTCTCTCACGAGAGGAAAAGTCTTTCATGACACTTTCCCAAGTGAGATCTCGATCCAGGGATGGCAGCTCTTCCATTCTCTGCTGCCCGAGAGTCACAGGCAGGATGCAGTCTTTTAAGCACTGGCTTCACTGCTTCATATATGAGCCCATCCCAAAGTACATAGATCAGATCCTACCATAATGCAATTCCATCACAAAGCATCTGTCCAAAGGATCTCTGCCAAGCTCTGAGCTCCAGCTCTGTGTTTCTGGGCTCTAAGATATCGGCAGCTTCGCAGCATGATTCTCCATCATCAGCATGGCCTCAGGTGGATTCTGCACCTCTGGTTTCTCTCTCTCTATTCCATAGTTTTGCAGGCAGACAATCTGCTTCACTATGGTCCATTCTACAGGCAGCAGCGAGACACCTGGAACCCTTCCTACCCCTCCTCTGGCCAGCCTGGCCATGCCTTCATATCTGCTCAACTTATCACAGGCTCCTCTCCAGCCATCTTCTTTGCTGTTACTACATTTTTTTATTTTCTCAAATATGTTATCACAGAGGCGTCTCTGTCTGCTCCTGACCTTGATCTCCATGGCAGCGATGGAGGCCCAGGCAGGAGCTGTTAGCCCCCGTCGCTGCCAGAGGAAAAACACTACCCGAACCAGGACATGGAAGCAGCAATCCATTCCTAGATTTCCTGGATTTTGCTGCCTTAGATGCGGTTATCTCTCTTTTGCTTTCGACATAACTATGGGAGGAGAGATTGTCCTGTTTTACAGGTTCACAGGTTCACAGGTTATTCTGAATTGGAAGGGACCCACAAGGATCATCTAGTCCAACTCCCAAGTGAACGCCCACACAGGGATCAAACCCACAACCCCATCATCAACTTTCTCTAGGAACCTTCTGGACTGTCTTCTCTCTGATGTGTCACGTTTCCAACAGGTATCAAGCAGATTGAAGACTCCGGCAAGAACTAGGATCTTGACGCGATGTCTAGTCACTTAAAGAGCAATTGGTCTACCTCTTCCTCCTGGTCAGGCAGTCTATAACCTGCTCCTACCAGAAATTCAGTTTTATTGGCTATCCCTTTTACCTTAACCCATAGGCTCTTAACTTGATCATCCTTGATGATTCTGTGTTGTGGATTTTCAGAGTTTTTTTCTGAAAATAAATGAAATGAAGGGTTCTTCACTTTGGACATAACAACCCTATGCACTGCTATTGACTGGGGAATGAGTGGCTGGAAAGTGGTGAAGTGGAGAGCGATTTAGGAGTTATGATTGACAGAAAACTCAATATGAGCCAGCAGTGTGCCCAGGTGGCTAAGAAGGCCAATGGCATCCTGGCCTGCATCAGGAACAGTGTGGTCAGTCGGACTAGGGAAGTTATCCTTCCCCTGTACTCGGCATTGGTCAGACCACATCTTGAGTACTGTGTCCGGTTCTGGGCTTCCCAGTTTAAGAAGGATGTTGAGCTGCTTGAGAGGGTCCAGAGAAAGGCGACAAGGATGGTGAAAGGACTGGAGGACAAGCTCTGTGGGGAGCGACTACGGGAACTGGGGTTGTTCAGCCTGGAGAAGAGGAGGCTCAGAGGTGACCTGATTGCTGTGTACAACTACCTGAGGGGGGGTTACATCCAGGTGGGTGTGAATCTCTTCTCTCAGGCTGACGACACCAGAATGGCCTTAAGCTACGCCAGGGGAGGTTTAGACTGAATGTTAGGAAGAGGTTTTTCACAGAGAGAGTGGTCACTCATTGGAATGGTCTACCCAGGGAGGTGGTGGATTCGCCATCGCTGGAGGTGTTTAAGAGAAGTCTCGATGAGGAGCTTAGCGACATGGTCTAGTTGGTGGGAGGCTGTTTGGGAGTTGGACTAGATGATCCTCTGGGTCCCTTCCAACTTGGGGGAACTTGTGAAAGCTAAAAACTGTGTTACTTGCTATTTATGTGGGAGGAAGTTTTGAATTTCCAAGTTTAGACTTAATATTTCTGAATACTTTGAGTGTTTTGTTCAAAAACCTCTTTGTCTTTTTACTGTTGTTAATGCATCACAATTTTGGGAGTTACAGTCTTCATCCAAATTCAATGGCACTTGTTTCAGCAAGTGTTCTTGGTGGTGCTACCCATGTAGGTGAGTGGTATGCACTGTTACAATACACGTACAATGATCCGTTTTTAGACTTTTACATGTCTTCCTTTTTGGCTCTGCAGAAGGAATCCTGCAATAAAAGAGGAAATATGGGCAAGAAAATTGATTAAACAATGATTTTGAGATATGAAGCTGTGAACACTTTTTAAACACAGAATGAATCATCCACATGTATGTCCAATTTATTAATTTTCTTAATTGAATATCAGATGGAAATAGGTGACACATTATGGTACAGCTTAATTTAACATATTTGACTATGATTATAGTGATAACGTTGATGGTTGGCTAATTTTGGTTTATAGAGGTCCAGTTACTATAGAGCTGTTATTTAGAATGAGATTCACTGTTAGACATTCACAAATAGTTTAAATTTTCCAGCATATTTGAGGTAACATTAATATTTTATCAAAGAACAATCTGCAAAGTGAAGACTTATGACTTAACTGGTCATCAGTGATGAAGGGATAATATTTCCTTCATGAGCTAAAAAGTGCTATTTAAAAAATAACATAAAAACTGAGCCTATTTCAGTCAAAAAGAAAAATGCCTTCTTGTTTGTATTTTCTTCATGACTTTCAAGAATAAACAAGCTTTGTATCAGTAGAAGTGGATAATTGCTATTCAAGAGTATAATTAATAATACAGGCTTCCTACACACAGCTCAGCCAAAGAATTTCAGTTTATCTTATTTAATTAGCACTCAGTTATAGTGGGGTACAGTTGTGATGCCCTATGTATAGTCTTGCTATCTTACTTATTTTTGAATAATGAATGTATAATTATGATATGCAAATTTTGACTTTTTAACAGCTGTGATGATGTGCCACCTAATTTGGACCACTTCTGTCTACCAATTTATAGTAATGAAAAATTTCACTTTGGTTCCATCTATGTTCTTACTAGAATATGAAGTATAAGTCTATTAGTACAGTTGTCCACTACAGTTCATAGACTTTATAGCTGAGATTCTTATGCATGACTGCCTGGAAATGAACCATAAATACTCATGGGTTGGTGAGATAAAAACTGCAGTATGCAATACCAGACAAAACCCCATATCTCATCTCATCTCATCTCTCATTACTAGTATAGACAACAAAAGTTCACATATAGGCATGCAAAGGAGAAGAAGATACTAATTTTTCTGCATGATATAGGAATATTTTATTTGGAAATTTCCTGCTGGTCAAAAAGTGACTCTAAGATATTAATTCAAAACTCACTTGGAAGATGAGGATCAGAGCCCAGTAGAATTGAATATTACAAAAGGAAGAATTAAATATAGTACATATTAAGTCCCTTTATCATTTTGTGTTAAAGTCCTTATTTTACAGGTTTACTATCCTAGTAGTAGTTTGAGAGATCATAATACATTATTTGTGAGCAATTCAATTAAGCATTTGTAATTATATGAATTTGTAATGCTATGTAACGTTCTGAATATTTATTGCATATCTATTCCATGTTGAGCATATTGTTATACCCTCCAGGTCATTTTGCAGAAGATATTTCATTTGAAGTTTTATTTTCTGAAGGAACAAGCAGAAGTATAATTCTTCTCTATTACTTTAACATTTAACCCCTCTCTGCTACATAGTTAAAGATATTATCTAGCCAACCTTTAATCCAATTAAAATTAAACTGTTATCAGGCATGAATGTAGTAACTCAAGCTAGTGATGGTCTAAGTACTTACTGTCTTTGTATCTAAAATGTTTTCTTTGACACACAATTACTGTACAATCTTAAAATTGCAGGTAGAGAATATGATCATACATATATTGGCCAAATTTGATTCTGGACCTAAAAGATCAGACTTCTAGGTCACATTTACATCAGAGAGATTGTAAAACAGCATTGTTTATAGTCATTTAGCTTACCATATACAAATCATTCTTCTGTATAGAGAAATATTTAACCTTCAACCTGTTGGGCAAACTGAAGTCTATTAACTGACCATCAAGAAGTCTTTATCAAATCTACCAAAACATCCTAAAGAACTGATCTGTCATGCAATGATTGCACAGGAAAAAAGAATCTATTTCTTTTACACTACCATCTCTAACCTAAGTGCACAGCAATAGGAAAATTTTTAAAAGAAAGCAGATCTATGCAACAAAAAGATCCATTGAGAAACATACTGGCAAAACAACAATAAAAAGTATCCAAAAAGCCTTACAAAAGCAGGGCACTGACTGTATATGCCTCTTCTTTCAGGGGAATAAAAATGCAAATAATCTGTAGTGGATACTCTTCTTGTTGCTTAGTACACTGGTATGAGCAGTTTAGATGTGATTATAAGTGCAGTGTGCAAATATATACAGAACATAATAAAAATATTTATTAAATGAGCTATAGTTCAGTAAGGTTAACAGTGCTGACACCTCAATGAAATTGTCTGATGCATTTAATATTATTTTTGTATATGAAAAGAATTGAGTTTGTCATTTCTATAACAACACACAAGACACAGAGAGTACTTTAAGCATACAGTAAGAATGTGGGGTGTTGTGGGTGGATAGAGGAGTAGATACATTAAGCAACACAGACAAAATCTTTCTCAAAAGTTCAATTTACTTGTTTGGATCTTGAATTGGTTTGAATAAATATCTGCTTTTGCTTCTATTCTCAAAAATTCTTTTGGCTTTTTGAGTTTCTTTTTGATGTGAGAAGTACATTTTAAGTTATCTGTCATCTTCAAATCTCTACTCATGGGTCTTCCATAGGGCGAGACATGTTCAGTACCTTTTGAAGTATCGTATTTCTTTGGAGTGAATCTTCTATGCCCTTGAGTAAAGCAAGCTGAAAACCATTGGCTTCTGGTAATCAGCACTTTTCCTTTTTATTCTACAAGGGTAAAATAATGGATAAAGTAATTGTTTAACCCAGCTTTTTACTCTACCCCACTTCATAATTAGCAAACTGCCAAATTGCCAAGCACAGGAAAGATAAAAAAAGGCAACCAATTGATGTCGTCATTGGTTGTAGTCTGAGATCCAGCAGTAATTTTAGAGGAGGCAATTAGGGTTTTTTTATTTCTCAGATGAAGACAATAGCCTTAGGCTAAAGGTTATTTTGGTCTTTGTAATGGCTATTAAAGAGCTTCCATTCTGTTTTCTGACAAAGATTTTATTTATCCTAATAAAATTAATTCAGTATCACAGGCATGCTAATGGAAGATGGTTGAATTGACCTTTATGGCATTTTCTTTGTTCTAATCACTTTTTTTTTGGTACCAGAGAAACCCCATTTATTCATGGTTCACATATTGATGGGTTCACAGGGTATTCTGAGTTGGAAGGGACGTACAAAGATCATTTAGTCCAACTCCCAAGCAAACACCTACGCAAGGATCGAACCCACAACCCCAGAGCCGTGGGCACCACGCTCCACCCGTCCATCCAAGCCTCCCATCATCTAGACCATGTCACTGAATTCCTCATCCAGTCTTTTCTTAAACACCTCCAGGGATGGTGACTCCACCACCTCCCTGGGCAGACCATTGCACTGAGGGATCACTCTCTCTGTGAAAAAGCTCTTCTTAATATCCAGGCTAAACCTCCCCTGGCGCAGCTTAAGGCCATGTCCTGTTGTTCTGGTGCTGGCAGCCTGAGAGATTTACATCCACTCGACTGCAATGTCCCCTCAGGTAGTTGTAAACAGCAATGAGGTCACCTCTGAGCCTCCTCTTCTCCAGGCTGAACAACCCCAGTTCCCGCAGTTGCTCCCCATAGGGCTTGTCCTCCAGTCCTTCCACCATCCTTGTCACCTCTCTCTGGACCCTCTCAAGCAGTTCAATATCTTTCTTAAACTGGGGAGACCAGAACTGCACACAGTGCAGATGTGGTCTGACCAGTGCCGAGTACAGGGGAAGAAAACTTCTCTAGTCCTACTGACCACACTATTCCTAATACACGCCAGGATGCCATTGGCCTTCTTAGCCACCTGGGCACACTTCTGGCTCATATTAAGTTTTCTGACGACTAATACTCCCAAGTCCCTCTCTGTTTCATCACTCTCCAGCCACTTGTCCCCCAGTCGATAGCGATGCATGGGGTTGTTATGTCCAAAGTTAAGAACCTGGCACTTGAACTTGTTAAATCTCATACATTTGGAATCTACCCATTTCTCTAGCCCATCAAGGACCCTCTGAAGGGCACTTCTACCCTCTGGCAGTTAAACATTTGCCCCCAGCTTGGTATCATCTGCAGACTTGCTAATGGTGGATTCAATTCCCTCGTCTATATCATCAATAAAGATATTAAACAGTACCGGGCCAAACACTGATTCTTGTGGTTCTCCGCTAGTGACGAGCCACCAGCTGGATGTGGCATCATTTACCAGCACTCTCTGAACTTGTCCATCCAACCAATTCCTAATCCAACACAGAATGCTCCTATCCAATCCGCGCTCTGAGAGTTTCTTCTGAAGCTTACCATGGGAAACCATGTCAAAGGCTGCTAAGATCCAAGTACACAACATCCACGTCCTTTCTATCATCAACCAGGCGAATCACCAGTTCATAAAAGGAGATCAGGTTGGTCAGACAGGACCTACCTCTCCTAAATCCATGTTGACTAAGTCGAATGTCATGGTTATTTTGCAGGTGCTGCGTAATTGTGTTCAGCATTATCTATTCCATGACTTTACCCCAAACCGAGATCCGACTGACAGGTCTATAATTACCCGGATCATCTTCCCAACCCTTCCTGTGGATAGGTGTCACATTAGCCAGTTTCCAATCTTCCACTACATCACCAGTAAGCCAGGACTGTTGGTAAATTATGGAGAGTGGCTTCGTGAGTTCCTCTGCCAGCTCTTTAATCACCCTAGGACGGATCCCATTTGGTCCCATGGACTTGTGAGGATCCAAGCTGCTCATCAAGTCTCTAACTACCTCCTCCTGGATTACAGGGGTGTTATGCTGCACCTACCCCTTCCTCCAGTTCAGAAGTCCTGTTGTCCTATAGGCAATCACAGAATCACAGAATCACAGAATCAGTAAGGTTGGAAAAGACCATAGAGATCATCAAGTCCAACCTATCACCTATTACCTAATCTAGCCAAACCTGTTACCTCACCTGTTGCCATCCTACTACCAACACACCATCCTACCTATAACACACTACGCTAATAGTCCATTATATCCATCTATCTTTTCAGCAAGTTGTGAGACCTGACGCGTGCGCGTAACATCCCAGACCCCAGATTCCACAGCCAGGAGGCACCAGAAGGAGCTTCCTCCACTTCAGTGAGGTGCTACAGTGTAAGCCACCCTCCCATGACTTGCCCTCCAGACATAATTACTGGAGGGTGCCTGACTACCAGCTGGGGGTAATTGAATATTCATGGTTCAGCATCTTCATGGATTGCATAACTTGCGGGACCTGCCCAGACCCATCCCCCTGCAACTTCCAGAGATGCTCTGTATTTGCAACCAGGCTATTCAGAGTAATTTTTGGGTATCTAGCTCTTGCTAATTTCGGGGTTGAATACCGCTGAAATTACCTGTTTTCCTAAGCATCTCTGATGAGACCTCATTCTTGAAAACACATTGACTATATAAAAACAGTTGTTATTATGCCTTCTTCCCCATATATTATTCTAGTAAACATAATACCTTCCTCTTTCTTTCCTAAACCATAACAGTTGTCTCATCAGAAATATTTTAACGCAAGAAGTATGGGTAATAAGCAGGAAGAGCTGGAAGCTTTGGTGTGTCAGGAGAGGTATGACATAATTGCCATCATGGAAACATGGTGGGATGAGTCTCATGACTGGAGTGTTCAGTTGGATGGATATACACTATTCAGGAGAAATAGGCATGGCAGAAGGGGTGGAGGGGTGGCTGTTTATATTACGAATACTCTTGATGCCACTGAGCTAGAGATCAAGGACGACAGGGTTGAGAGCCTATGGATTAAGATCAAAGGGTTAGCTAATAAGTTTGATACCGTGTGTGCTACAGACTGCCCATCAGGAGGATGATGTTGACC
>WEKX01005238.1:8657-19774 GCA_013390025.1 Pitta sordida
AAAATCCACCATATTATTCACCTTCAAACTACACCTTAGCCTCATGAAAAGGATGAACTCCTTCCAGCCTTTATTGCAGGGTAATGATCTGTGATGAACAGGGATTTTTTGGTAGTCTACAGGTTGGTCCAGACCAAACCCAGGCCAGGAATACTTTAACAAAATTACAAATTGTTTGCATTCAGAGTATAAATATGTAATACTTAATGTAACGATATAGATATAAACCAAGTGATTGCTCACTAAGATCTTTTGACTGTAGGTGAGGCAGACATAGGTGTTGAAATAAATATGTGTATAAATGTCTTAAAATAAATATGTATATAAATGTCTTAATGCACAGTTTTCTCGCTTTTAGAACATTATTAAGTCATTTTCTCAGGCAAAGCTGTAAACACAGTTTACTCATTTCTAACATGGTCATTATAGAAAGCATCTATATCTCATAATCTTTTTTTGAAACAGAAAAGAAAAAGTTTATTTATTCACTATTTTAAAAATTTTATTATGAAATGACAACCTTATGTTTTTGTCCCACATATTCTAAAGGACGACAGCAAGAGTGATTTTGTCATAGTCTGAATATTCAAAGTGCCAACTCAAATGACTCTTGGAAAAGCCCCTTCCCCAATTATTTCAAGTCATGGAGGAATTTTCTATTATGGGTCTGAAGCTGATGCAATTTTTATGCATTATTGGACCACACTCTATCAATTTATTGCCCCCCAAATGAGTACATTAATACTGACGGCAGCTAAACACACTGCAAACCTGTTCAGCCCATTAATGCCCTGGAACAGAGTTATTATCTTCCAACTCATAATATTCTGTGTGTGTGTGATTATCCCATTTTAGTCCCACTGTAATGGTGGGACTGATGGTTGTACAGAAGGATCTGAAATAAAAGCTCAGAAATAAAAGCTAGTATATTCAGAGATCAGGGCTCATATCAACTAGAAGCAATCAGATCTGCTGAAGGTTCTCAGTCCATTACTTGTCCTTGACATCTTTGGATTTCTAGCCATAAAGAATAAGTAGCACAAAATAAATTTGAGGACTGTTGTGGTAGTATTTATCGGAGTACATGCTTCCTGACCTCAATGGACATATGCCATGAAGTACCTAATACCCATTATCCACATACTCAGGAGAGAAATGAAAGGATATTCAAATGTGATTTCCTTCTATTCCAGTTTTCCTACTGAGCTCTGCAAATGCTTACTTGGTGCCCACTAGCCTGAGAGGATGTAGTAATATCCTGAACCTCTTCAGAACAGCTGCATATGAAGTGTCACACTTGCTGGGCTTCCATTTGGAGAAGAATAGGAGGCAATTTCTGGAAATGTGAGAGGCTGGTCTACTCCCTCTCCCCTCCCCCTTATTCCATCTTAGTGTCTCAGGTTAATAAAAAAACTATAGTCCTGAGTGTTACAGGGAGATGAAGGTCTGTAACAACAGTGATTGTATGTAATTTGAAAATACTGAAATATTTCATTCTGGAACTAAACTTTGCCAAAGGAAAGCGCGCCTCTTCTCTCTTCACCCAACCTGCAAAGTTCAAATGTAATGTATATGCACTTACATAACCATTTTTATATATATATAAATTATCTAAAGGTACAATATACATATATATGTTACATACATTTAATACATATATATTGCTGTCGTGGTTTGACCCTGGCTCGATGCCAGAGACCCACCCCAACTTCTCCTGAAGGAGAAAACAAAAAAACCAACTGGAAAATAAAACTGGAAAATAAAATAAAACTGGTCACAGGCAAAAGAAGCAAGGCAAAACTATAAATAAAGAACATAAAGGGTTTATTTTCTAACTAACAAGCTCAGAACTGCAAGGGAAGCATCATTTAGAAGGCAACCTTTCTCCCCCCACCCCTCCTTCTCTTACAATAGATGTAATATTCCCTTTTCCACCAGGAGAAAAAGGGGGAACATAGGGTAGGGGTAAACCAGGCAGGTTGGTATTTCTGAACAGATCCAGGGTAGGAACCATCTCTCTGCCCTTCCATAAAGTTCTCTCTCTCTCACAAGAGGGAAAGGTCTTTCATGACCCCTCCCAAGTGAGATCTCGACCTGAGGACGACAGTTCTTCTGAAAAATTCTCTGTTGTCCAGAAGTCACAGCCAGGATTGCAGCTTTTAAGTACTGGCTTTTCTCTGCTTCATAATGAGCCCACCCAAAAGTACACAGATACTATAACAATGCACAAAAAAAGTCTGTCCAGGGATTTCTGCGGAGCTCTCAGCTAGCTCCAGGTTTCTGTTTCGGGGCTTCAAAACCATCAGCAGTTTGTCCAGCGTTACCTCTCCATCTTCAGTCTTAATGCTTAGACGGATTCTGCGGTCCTGGTTCTCTCTCTTTGGTCCATAGGTTTTCACCATGGTCAGTCCAATTCACAAGCAGCAGCGGGATGCCTGGAAGAACATCTCTACCCCTTCTCTTGTGGGCCTGGGGGCCTTCAAATCTCTCAGCCTCCCGACGCAGGTTCTGAGCTGGCACGCTACATCTTACTACTGCGCTTTTTTTTCTTCTCTCCCAAGTATGTTATTCTGCAGAGACGCCTTTATCTCTACTCTGTAACCTTGAAGGCCCTGGCAGCACGGAGAGAGCCTAGGCAAGAACTGAGCTGTTAACCCCCTCGCTACCAGAACAGCAGAAAACCCCCTAAACCATAACAATTGCATCCAGCAAAATTTCAAGAATAACAGCTTAATGAACACAAGGTGTTTTTAAGACACTAAATTAATTATATAATATCATTAAATTATTAAGGAGTTGTTTTTTTGATTAAAGATGGGGGAAGGGGGTGGCTGGGTGTGATGTCACAGATTTTGTTTAGAATATTACTTAGAAAATTTTATTCTTGGGCTTCCTGGAGGTGGGAGGGGGGGGATATCTGTGGGGAGTTATAAGTACAAGAAACTGAAAGTAAAACCTTTCAGTTAAGTACAAGAAATAAAAGCCTGAGGGAAAAATGATAAGAAAGAGGGAAAGATTCTGAAGTAGAAGAATTAGACACTGTCTGCAACTAATTCTGGAACAAGGTATTACTTTGGGGTCATAAGAATGCCGCTGACCACCTGTTCATGTCAGAAAACAGCTACCTCCATTCCTCTTGCCTCTTCTTATTTTTATGGCCTCAGGATTAGTCATATGTGCTGTAACTAGAAGTATCTCTGAGCTGAGGGGGACTGAGCTCCTGTGTGGAGTGCAGTGGCCAAGAACAGGGCCACAGATAAACTCTCTTGTAGAGCTGCAAACCAACATTCACAAGTAGCTTACACACAATTTGGAGAACGCAAAGCATTTCAAAAAACAAAATATAGATCATTTCACTTCCAAATTCATACCCCTGTAGTCTTGGGGTCCTACATTTGCAGTCCCTGACTGGGTCAAATGAAACTTAGAGGTGGTCCTCCATCAAATCTTGAATGCATTATGACCTAATTTGAGAGACCATTTCTCTCTATGTGAACACTGTGCCAAGAGGACTCATCTTACACAGATATCAGGGTTAATCAGAAATAGGACCTCCCAAGTTTCTCAGTGCGATGCTCAAGTCATACATGTAGGAGCTGAGTTCTACCTCCTTGACAGTACACCACGATGCTCATCTGTCCTCTCAGGTGACAGCAAGAGGAATAATGATGGTAGAAATGATGTATTTTGCTGTGGGAGGTGGAGTGTTGAGTCTGTAAAGTTTGTTAGAGAGAGGGAAATTTTTCATATTTAACTAAGGTAGGAGGCTTTATTGATTTTTTGTGCTAGAAGATGCCTTGGGTTTAATGTAGGCAATTATCAGGTGATGTAGGGGAAAAAAAAAAAGAATCAACTTTTCTCAGCTGCACTGTGAAGGGAATAAAAGAATTTAACCCATTAACATTGTTGCACTGTGCCCATAAACTATTATTTCACTGTTGTCTCTCTCGTTTATCAGTATTGCTAATTATGAAGCATTCTTTGTGGAGTGCCATCAGTGTGCTCAGCGTTGTAATCAAGCAATCAAGCCTGAACTGGGGAAGGATGTGCTCAAGTTGGAAAAATTAGCTGAAAAACAGAATGGGAATTTGAAGCCACCTATTCCCCTGTTCTAAAACATCGGGCAGAACTTCCACCAGGGACCAACAAGGAACCATTGCAGGTGGCCTCATTAAGATCTCAAGTCAGCAAAGCACTTAAGCATGTGATAGAGTCAAAAGGATTTAATCACTCATTTGAAGTTAAGTGCCAACTCAGGGTCTAAATCAAGAAGAATACAGTTTATGATCTATTTCTTTGGAATGTTGTTTTTTCTGAATTGAAGAAGGGAAAGAGTTCAGGCTTCCTCTAAAGTCAGTTGTGCTAAATATATTATACCAAGTTCTACCGTCTGGCAAATCTACCAAGATTTCTAGATGAGATGCTTTGTTAAGCTAGTACAACTGTAAAAAAAAAACCCAAACACACTTGTTTTATTTTCATATTGAAATGCAAATACTATGTTTTAAAAAAGAAGACAATTTTTCTTTTATTTGAAAATATGTCAGTGGAAGCCCATTACACAAAGCAACGTTTTTAAACTACTCATTCTCTTCTCTTCTCTTCTCTTCTCTTCTCTTCTCTTCTCTTCTCTTCTCTTCTCTTCTCTTCTCTTCTCTTCTCTTCTCTCTTTTATGTCAACTCATACTTCACAATTGCCCCTAGTTACATCTATCCTTCCTGTGCTACAGTTGCCCCATAATTTAAATGGGGGAGTCTGATGTCAGTGTTCCTTGTGAAATAATCAAAGTTCAACAGAGCTGCATGTTATAGAATAAAGAACATGACTGGTATTAAATAAATAAATAAGAATAAAGACAAATAAATAAATGAAACAGAAAAGCAATTCAGAATAGATTGACTGGCGGGGCGGGGGGGGAGGGGGGGGCGGGGAGAAAGGCCCTTAATTTAAATCTTAGTAAACCAGGTGTTATTTATATTTTTTTCCTTAGGCAATTTAATCACTTCTCAATAACAAAACTGATTATTTAGTCACAAACTGTTCTGCTCAGAGTAGTCAATTTTATTAGTAATATCCAGTCTGATCTGATTAGAAAACAATCTTCAGGAACGTCTGCTATTAGCTTCCATTCATCTCAGCAGCAATTTAAAGTACCACCAATGCCTGATTAAAAAAAAAAAAAACCAACCACACAAAAACCCAAAGACATTCCACAGTGGAACATTCTACAAACACTGCCACTAATATATCAGACACTTTTCCTCCCTTACCTCTAATTTTTGAAAAGACAAACATTTGTAGATGACAAAACTGTCGATATTGCATCACAGCAAAATTAAACATGAGGAACAGCTGCCTGGAAAATACTAGAAATTTGCATTCTGAAGGATGCATGTAAATCTTGGAACAAGTTTCAAATGAAAATGCTATATAAACCAGGCTTATCAAGGAAATACTGACCAATACAGTCTCAAAGCTAGCACTATCTTTCTTTCCCTGCAAATAATACTGCTTTAAAATCAAGTAAAGTGCCTGAGGAAAAAACCAAAAACCACCAAAAACAAACACCGAAATCCACAATAGTCTGTAGCAGGTGGAGTACCAAGAATGTGGTCCCAGTTCTTGCTACTGCCTTACTTATGACAGCACTGTTTTCATGCTTTAGCACATGCATTTTGGAAATACACCTTCAGGCTTCTGCCTGTAGTCTTTATTTCCTCTTTTCTTTGCTGTTTTCTGGTGCATCGCTGTTTTCGCCTTCCTGAGGAAGGGGAAGTTGTGTTAGCAGGTAGGCATCTTGTATACTGGCAGCAAGGAGTAAGGGGAAGCAGATTTCATGGAGCTAATAGAGTAAAAAGAAATTGTGGAAGCAGAGATAGGCGTATGAAATTGTCACGACTTGCTCAAGACTTCACGAGAAAGGTAGATGCAGAGTATGTATCCCCTCCCTGAAGGATTTTCTCTTTGTATCTGTGCTCCTTAGGAAACATAAATCACTGAGCCACACCCATGCCCATTAATTAAACGGTTAACTTTTCTCTCAGATTCAGCAGTTTGCACAGAACGCACAGAGGAGCACTGCCAGCAAGGGTTGCTCCTCCCCATGAAAACACCCACAGCCAGGACTGGGCAGAAAAGCAGCCATGAGCAGAGCTCATCTCTTCTCCCTGCCACGAAGTCCTGTACTTGTAGCTCTTTGGGGTACAATGCTGCATCTTCTCCAACTACTAGTAACTGCTTTCATCCTCACTCTGGTGCCCAATTATTACCTTGTTAGCCACACACCTGCGGTGCCTTCACCCGGAGGTGACTAAACCTCATGGGCCTGATTCTCCAGTCGTTACTCCAGCTGCAATTGGAGATCACTCCATTAAATCTACAGCTTTAGAGGAGCCTAAATAAAGGAGGAATGAGGTGATCTGCAACATTAACCCTTTTCCTCTCTGTTTTTCCATCATATGCACCCTTCGGCCATCTGTCACTGCTGTGAAAGTAATTAGCTAAGAGGAATATTTCTTCTAATCAGGGCTGGTCAACAGCTAAAACAAGAACAAATGCAACTCTCAGGCTATTGTAGCGTTTCTCCAAATCCTTCTGGAGCTGTTACACCTCAGAAAGAGTAGGCAGGAAACTTGACTGATGTAGTAACAGAATCAGCAGTATGCTAAAAGTTGTGCATCTAAATAAGTCATTCATGATGGTTGCTTTGTGTTTTGGCCTCATCAAAATTCCAGCCTATTATAGCGTGGGGAGAAAAGCTCTGGGAAGTGAAATGAGAGCTGGGAGAGACAAATGTAAATAGAAAATGTGTTTCTGAATTGTGCTACAGGGACTAGTCTGAACATAAGCTACTGGTAAATGATGGTGTTTCACTCAAAGAAGGATATTGTCCAGTGGTACTAATATAAAGAAATAAAGTTTCAAAGAATTATCACAGCATAATATTGACTCAAAAGCATTGTCTCCAAGACTGAAGCTAAAAGAAATCTCCTCAAGAGAGGTGTATATGTAGCCATGAAAAGATAACAATACCACCTACATTTTGGGACCAATATTGCACTAACTTTTCATCTCAGTAAATTCAGTGTTTGATGCAGTAAAGTCCAATACTTGGCTGGGGACAACCAGGAGGAATATAACGTGTTTTAAAATTTTTGGCGCAGAGGATGTCTTGAATTCGAGAAGAACAGATAGCACAAATAATGCATATGTTTGGGGAGGGCTGAATTAATGAGCACAAACTAAGGCTGCTCAACATGCAGGAGGTTGGTATACCCCTTAGATATACATTATTTTCATACTTATGCGGAAAAGATAATACTGAAAATATGGTAGACAATAGCATTTACAAAATATACTAACCTTTAGGGAAAGAGAGAATACTCAAATCCTCACAAAGCGTGCCATTGACATACCATTTATATCTTAGCATATAGAGAAAAAAAGTTTACATCATTTGGATGAAGAATGCTGTTCTGCAACTTTCCACTTGAGCCTTCTGAGAGGCCTTAATGAGCGTCTCTCCACTTTAGTGATCTATTAAGGATGCTGTTGCTTAATGATCATAGCTTGAATTTAACAGTTCTAGGCCCAAATCTAGGCTATGTATGCTTTCCAGATGTCACTTGGGGAATGTCACACCACACTTTGAACAGACCTTGAGAATATCCCTGAGATTTCTTATTTCTGCAGTTCTGTGGAGTTGTAAATATCTTTCCGTTCAGGCAAGTAAAAGAGAAACAAAGGCAGTAATGCTTGACAGCAGTTCAGGTTGGCTGTTTCACAGCCAAGATGTACAGAATCAGTAGAACTGGTACTGTTAACTACACAAATCACTGTAGTGTCAATTAATTAGAAAGAAATCAAATGAGTGATGCATTGTGCTGAGTTCTGGTGACTGTGTGAGCAATCAATGAGTATCTGTAGAAATACCAATGGTAGATTACTTTGGAGCAGAGAGATTTCTGAGGAAGGAGACTTACAAAGACATAGGACTAAAAGGAGAAAGAGGAAAGGGTAGACCAGGCTAAGATATTATTTGTTTAGCTTTATATATATAAACCTTAACTTTGTAGTTTGTTAATTTGAATTGCTGGTAATAGCACACTCTTTGGACTCTTAGAGCAATATAGCTGCTTTTATGGATAAAGTAGATGACTGCAATCTGCAGGCATCCTTCTATATGTTCTCTGCTTCGTTACTGAGTTTGTTCTATGATCATAAGCTAATCAGTAGGACTGAGCTTGTCCCAACAGTATAGATTAGAGCTGATCTTAAATCTAGGAACCCATGCAATGTCAGACCATTTTTCACTAGAAGATTGGTGTTATAAAAAATATCAGTTTCTAATAGGTCTATTCCATTCATGTTGGGTTTTTACTTTTTACTACTATTATTTTTTAATTTATAATTTATTTTTATTCCTTTTAGGTTTAGTGCAAAATGGAAAGGTGAGGCAGGAATTAAGACAACAGCCCCTCTCACAGATTTCTGCTGGCAGTAATCTTGTGACTGACGCTAGTTTTTTTCTCATTATATTCAGCGTATCTGAAACTAAGCTCCACTACATGTAACTAGCCTATGGCAGTGAGTAGAGGAAATACCATTTTCAGTAAGCTGGAGAAAATTCATGGGAAAATGTAAGCTGATGTTATTAAGTTCATTGTTGATGCAGTAGAAGTACTGAAGCTTGCTTGTTTAGACAGTTGCCTGTGGTCAAATTAAGCACGCCTGAAATTTGAATAGAACCACAACTTAAATAACAGATGACAAACAATTATATCCCATGTTTACTTTTGTTTTAAGGAGAACGATGACCTTTTATTCTGAGTAGCTTCTTAGGCAATGTAAGGATGTGAAAAATTCTATTCCTCTTTTGCTTGAAGTAAAGAGTGTGTGAAGTTGAGGCATTCTCTCAGAAGCTTCCTATGATGTGGTAATGCAAGGAAAATTCTTTGCTACTGTGACCAACTCACCCATCTGTTATGTTGTTGCTTACTGGATGTGAAGGGATTTTCAAACGCTTCCCTAAGGGCTGGGCTAATGCTAAAATTCTCCTGTACCACATGCCCAGAGAAAATTAGTGTCCTTAATTTAATATATAAGCAGTGAGAGAGAGTGAAAAGGAAAAACAAAACAAAGCAAAACATAGCAACAGGATTGAACAAATTCAATTTTATCTACTTTAATTTTGTACAGGAAAAAAGTCATATTGTTTTCAGAAAAAAGGTATCCCACTTCCATCCAGGTACAGGTAGTTAGTGATTCAGAGAATTAAGTCAGAAATTCTCTCATTTTTGTATCTTTTGTTTTTAGGCACTGAAGGTGCTTTTCTAGTTAGGTCCACAACCATCATTCTTAGCCATCAGCAATTCAGTATCTGATTAAAAAAACCCAGCATTTTAACTGATGATTTTCATCTAAGGTTTGCCTTACAGACAGCTCTGAAAATAGCTAATAGGTTTCTCTGTTTATGTATTTATTGATGTGAGTGATATAGTTGATAATTGCGCATCAGCTAACCTCAGTTTAAGATATGCTAGGGTATGATGAGTAAAATATTTCCCCTTGTGTTTCTTCCTTAATTGTTGTTGGATGTGTTTGTTGGTGGTGTTGTTTTGTGGGAATGGAGAAGGAGGACTTTTTAGTGTGATATTTCAGTATAAAAACTAAATACTTGTTGTATCCCATCATATAATAGTATCATTTGATATCAGAAGATATAACTCAAGGTATGGCTCAGAAGTCAGATGCGCTTTACTATATAGGCACCTGTTTACTGACAATGAGAGCTGACATTACTATAATGGAAATACCTAGTGTATATTTATGGAACATTAATTCAGCTTATAATATTGCAGCTGTCAAAAATCTACTGATGTAGATTCTATTTCAGACATTTTCCTTTTCTTCCTCGTAATTCACTTTGTGGTTTTGGGGCTTTTTTGTCAGAGCTTTGAAAGGAGATTAGTTAAATGTCCAATTTGAACTCTTTTCTTTATCTTTACATTCTTTGTCTTAATGGATCAGGGTGAGCATCTCAGCCATTTCAGAAAAGCAGGCTCCATGAAAATATGACCTGTTCAATGCAATAGGCTTCTTCTCTCTAGTGAGTGGAATAGGGCTGAGATAACACCATATAAACTGACAAAAGATTCCCGTAAGTGGAGGATGCTCACCGTCTTTCCTGGTTCCCTAAGGAGAGATTTGAATAATGCAAGGTTAAGGGGCTTGGCATATTACCTCAGGACAGCTGTTCTAGTCGGGCAGAACAACACGAAAAAAACCACAGAGGCAGACTAGGATAGGAGGTGTTATCATACAAACAACGCTTTCCTCACTGCTATAACAATGAGCACAAGGTGCAATGCTGGGACAGATGGATTGCGAGAAATCAGGAGGGAAAAGCATAGATCATAAACTAGAATTGAGGAAAGGCTAAGACAAAAAGCCAAGGTATGTGTCACTCGCAACACTGAAACCGTGATCTTGAGTTCTGCTATTTATCCTCTGGATGGATTTGATAAATAAGACCAGTCAGGGACAGAAGGAGGTGTCAGGAAGACACTGGTCACTTAAGGAATGAATCAACGCTCAAGGAGTTCAGTTGTGTCATGTTTCAGAAGTACAGACAAAAAGCTGAAGATGCAGCAGTGACCTGAATCACAAAATATTCTGAGTTGGAAGGGACAAAAGGATAATCAAGTCCAACTCCCAAGTGAATGCCCATACAGGAATTAACCCCCCACCCCTGGTTCCATGAACACCATGTTTTGTCTGTCTGAGCTAATTTCAGGGTCATGTCATCATCCTTTTTTTTTTAATTGTATAACATAATTTCCTATACCATTGTCCCATTATCTAGACCAGGTCACTGAGTTCCTCATCCATTCTTGAACACCTTCAGGGATAGCAACTCCACTGCCTCCCTGGGGAGACCATAGAATCACAGAATCACGGAAAATTATGAGTTGGAAGGGACCCACAAGGATCATCTAGTCCAACTCACCATCTAATACCCGTACAGCGACCAAGAGCACATCCCAGAGCGTAATACCAACCTAGATGCCTCACAGTCTAGCAGGCCACTCCGAGCCGGAAGGGGCCCAGGGTCATC
>WEKX01005238.1:20013-30203 GCA_013390025.1 Pitta sordida
GTATCATCTGCAAACTTGCTGATGATGGATTGAATTCCCTCGTCCATGTCATCGATAAAGATGTTGAACAGTACTGGGCCCAACACTGACCCCTGTGGGACTCCGCTGGTGACTGACCGCCAGTCCGATGTTGCACCGTTCACCACCACCCTCTGAGCTCGCCCTTCCAACCAGTTTGTAACCCAGCATAAAATGTTCCCTTCCAGTCCGTGCTTTACAAGTTTCTCCTGAAGCTTATTGTGGGAAACCGTGTCAAAGGCTTTGCTAAGGTCCAAGTACACAACATCCACAGCCTTTTTGTCATCAACCAGTCGAGTCACTGGATCATTCCACTGAGGAATCACTCTCTCTGTGAAAAAGCTCTTCCTAGCATCCAGTCTAAACCTCCCCTGGTGTAGCTTAGGAACGTGTCCTCTTGTTGGGGTTCTGAAGTGAAGTTTTTTGAGTGATGACAAAGAAAAGATGTATTAGCCAGTTGGGCTGTCATTATTGACATAAAGGTTATGGTAGTCATCAAGGATTTTCAGCCTCATCCCAAAAGATTTAGGCACTTCAGATAATAACAGTGTTATTCTAATAATAAGAGTGTGCTTATTTATAGCATACTGACTTTATTCAGGTAGATGATCAGTCTCTAAGCACACCTGGATGGGGAGAGGGTTTTCTATGTCTCACTTGTCTTTTGAACGTTATTTTCTTTTCCATCTTTAATCCTTTCCTAATATAGCTTGCCCCTATCCTTCATCTCTCTCTTTAATTGCTTTTATGTAAGCCTTGCTGGGTTATTACATGTCATTTATTATCATGTAAGTTTGTCTTTCTGTCCTCTTGACTTTCCCAGGTTGTTCTGAATTTTCACAACTTGCTCTTCACCTTTCTATCTTGAAGGTTCTGTGTGATCTCATAAAGAAAAAAAACTTTTCATCTTGATGCTTGATCATGTGCAAACTTCATGAATGCTTATCAATATGACAAGTTTCTGTTATTGATCTGTCACATTGCAGCCACTCTTGTATTTTGCTGTCTTGCAGGTATAATTACCTGTTAAGGAAACCATAATAGTATAGGATGATATTTTTTGAATGAGTTTGTTTCCAGTAGTACATTTTCATTTTGAAAAGAAAAAATACAAAGGTATGATTGTCAGTCAACACAAGGTAGCAAAACAACTTTGCCTTAAACATGTGAAATTTTGACCCAATAACATATTAATTTAATGGAAGTTTCAAGACTTTTACAAGGGTTTTATTTTAGAAAATAAGGTCAGTGTTCGAAATTTAATCACACTCATATTTATTAGATAAGCCTGATGGCCTTCATCTTAGTCCATAGAGATTGACTGACTTATTCCAGTATAAAAAATGGAAAATGGGAGAGTATGTTTTCTGTCAAAAAAATCTCATGACATAAAAACATTCAGAAGCCATCAGCTTATGTGATGTGAAAAGTAATTAAATGCAACAACAGCATGACATCAGCAGTGCATAATTTTCAGATTTTAAATGTCATTCCTTTTAAACTCAAGAGTTGTTTGAGGGTTTTGTCTCCTTTTCACAAGATAGAGTACAAGACATTGTGACATGCTTAATATTTCTTCCGCCAAGCCGTCCATTCTGATTTCATTCTCACCCTTTACAGAGTTGTTGATTTCAGCCTGCATTTGGCTGCCAAAAATGTGATTGCACACGCAGCACCAAGAACAAAGTGAAAATGAATTATGCATTGGGAAGGGAGTTGTATTTGAGTCAAAAATCTTGAGACTTCTGCACCTCCAAATTAAAATATAATTTAAAAGGGAATACATTTAAAGAGATAGCAATGGACTGAGGCAAGAGAGGGTCAGCCATGTTGAGGCTTAATATAATTTACAGTAGTATTCAATTATTTATTTTTAAGAAGCCACTGAACACACTGGATATTTTCAGTGGTCATGTCAAAATATGGATATTGGGAAAAAGACATGAATAATAATGACAGGTTTTTATGCATGATAATGGTATATGGGGACATTTAAAATACGGATCGCTCACCAGAGTAAAAAGCACATGTCATTTACTCTGAGAATACACAATTGTATGCTGAGTGGCTCTTCTTCTGCACTATAAAAGTTTGCTGAAGGTTTTTTTTTTTTTTTTTTTTCCTTTCTTCTTTTCCCTCTTGATATAAAACTTTTGCTTTGGAACAATGACCAGTGAGTTCAGATTTGCTTCCCACAAACTAAAACCACCCAGGGCTCATTAGAGTGACTCAGGCAGAATAAAAGACATCCTTTTAAAACTTTCAACTCATGCAATCAACAGTGTTTTACATTTTATTTATCTGTTTGATAACATTATACATATTTAAAGGAAGTGTGTGGCTTTTGAAATGGCAGAACAAAGTTTGAAAGACTTATTTTTGATACCTTGAAAGTCTTCTTTCATAGAAATGGCCAAGTGACTTCAGCATTGACTTCAGCAATGTCTTCACAAAGTGGTTTTTTATTCATAGAATCCCTACTTAATATTTGCCTTAATACTATTAACATCAATATCACTGAAACTTCGTTTTTCACCTGCAGGGATATGCAAAATCAGGGGGTCCTGTGACTATTTACTTAGGATTCCAGTTTGTGCCCAGGCACTAAGAATTCTGAAATGTCTTGAAATGTCTTGAGGTTCCTCCATCCTCCAAGTCAGACAAAAGTAGATCTCCTATAACTTCTATATCATAACTGTTTTTTAAGGCAGACCTTAGATGCCTTAAAGCAGCTATTTAGACAATTTTCTTTAATCACCTGAAATCTAGATAAATATGTTCTATTTTACTCTAGACAAACCATTCTACTTAGCATTTTCAGATGGTGGTTTTGGGGTCAACCTTACAGAGAATATTCCAGGGGACAACATATTCTAAAAGTTAATCTCTAGAGTAACAATAAGGTGCCCTTTTTTTTATTTCCCTTGGGTTACCACTGACATTTAACTTTATTCCTACCCGTACAGTGGCATTACAGTTTAGGAGCAACCTATTTGGACTTGGAGGTGAACATATGTCACTGTGTCCTCTCCACTACAAGTATATGATGTATGTAAAATATCAGTGTATTTTACAATAATAAGTGTGAGAATTAATTATGTCCAACATCAGGAACTCCTACTTAGCACTTCCTCCTTTTTAGTTCACTGACTCATGTACATCTCTTTCATTGTCTTTCTCTCTTTCCTTTTTCTTTTTATAACTAAGATAATAATGCACTGAAGAATACCTGATCACACAGTGGAGATTCCCTCCTGAGGTGTGAGAGTTCTAGTGTCATAAATTAAACACTTTGGGCATTTAAAGAAAGATTTTTCAAAGGATATGCCACAACTGCTGAACATTTAAAGTAGAGTATATAACACTTGCAATTCCTTCCCATGTTGCTACTTTATAGGAAAAAAGCAACATGACGTGACCTGCTGTAGCTCTGAATTTCAGAAAAAAAAAATTAAGAGAAGGAAACATTAAGCTGTGGGCTGGACATTTGCATTACAATGAATAAGTGATTTTTTTATAGTGTTCATGGTTTTCAGTAAACCACTCAGATTCCAGTCTTATGTATCTCTCCCTTAATGCTGCATTAAACCTCCTTTTGCCTTGAAGCTATGATATCTGATGATAGCCATGAGAGTTCCATTAATGCCACTACTATTGTTTTGCCATTACCAAGGGTAATCCTTATCTAATTAAGTGTAGATCTTACCCCTGAGCTAGTGATCCTTTGGTTCTTGTAAGAAGCAAAGCATTTAAATATTTACTTTTAGGGTGAAATATATGTACATCAACACAGATTCACAGATTACTGTGAGTTGGAAGGGACCCACAAGGATCATCGAGTCCAACTCAAACCACACCACTGCCTACCCGGCAGGAATCGAATCCTGGTCTCCTGCATGGCAGGCAGGGGCACTCACCACTGTACTAAAGTGGATTTCATATACCTTATTCTTAACTAGAAATCTAAATTATGTGACTTAACAAGACTGATTTTCTTGAAGTCGGAAGGGGTTTGAATTTTGGGTTTGGTTTTGTTTGTTTGGCGGGTTAGTTAATTGGTTGGTTGGTTGCAAGGTTGCATGATTTTTTGGTTGCTTGACTGGGTTTTTTGTTGGGATTGTTTTTCGGTTTGGGGTTTTTGTTTTTATTTTTTAAAGTATAAAGGCACCCTTAGAACTTGCTGTATTGACATCTGAAATTACCTGAAGTGGATCATTTATGTCTCTTTTAGGAATTAGCTTTTTCTGAGACATGGACTGTGTTAATTTTAAAGAGAAAGATAGAAATAAACACTTAGGAAGGCAGATAGGAACATTCTGTGTTGGGTTAGGAATTGGTTGGATGGATGAGGTCAGAGAGTGCTGGTAAATAGTGCTACATCCAGCTGGCAGCTGGTCACTAGTGGAGTCCCACAGGGATCAGTGCTTGTCCTGGCACTGTTTTCTATCTTTATTGATGATATGGACGGGGAAATTGAGTCCACCATTAGCAAGTTATTATTATCAACAAATCAGAGCAGACCAAGAGACAAATATGTATGAGCATGAGATGAAATCACCATTTTTCTGTTAGTCATAGTAAGGAATAGCTAAAGACATTGTGAAATGAAGAGGAAATAATGTACTAAGCATTGCATCTTCTGAAATTCTTTATTGATTTTCTGGTATGATCTTTTCTGATATCACAGCAACACAGGAGAGAATGGGATATATCTGATCTTTGCTTTTCCCATAGATCTCATTTCTTAGGAAAGAAAAAAAATGTCACAGACCTAAGCCAAATCCTACAGCTAAGTAACTTCTTAACTGTTCATTCTGCACTGAATTTGTCTTATTTGCCTTCCAGACAGTGGATATCACTTCATCTGATTATTGGCCATGAAATACAAACCATGATGGTGGACTGGAGTGGATTAGGTATTTTGATGTGAATTTACACAGGGAGTGAACATTCTGAAGAAAATTAAAATAGTTTTGTTTAGATGGGGTTCGAGAACATAATCTAAAAAAAGGTAGCAAAAAATAAGGTACATATCTTCTGAGACAAGCTTGGCATACTGGCTAAGTGATTTCAATACTGCCTTTGCAAATGAGAAAGCCAACACAGTGGGCAAGTAACAGCTGTCTCTCGTAGTCTTTGCCTTCCGTACTTCTTCATCCCATTTCATTGTAACGAACAGACAAAACCACCATGAAATGAGAAGAAAACAGTTCCTCACTTTCTATCAAGACCCATGCAGAGACAAATACTGGGTTCAAAGTTGCACCGATTGATAGAAGAATGAAGAACAAATAAACCCCTTTTCTCCTTTCAATACATTTTCCTTTCAATATATTACTCAATACAGTACTCAATTCAATACATTGTTCCCACTGTGGAAAGGGAGTTAACTGGCACCGAGCTGTTTATTTTCTTCAAACACAGATGAACTATAGCCAGTTTCATTCATCACTCTATCCAGGGGTCCTGTATCTGTGAAAAGATTGGCCTAGAAACCCAGGGCTGCATCGTGAGACTAAGAATTGTCCAGTGTAGTTTCTTGTAATGCAGGACATTTAAATGTTGCTGCTTAATGTTGGACTTGTTAAGGTTTGCAACAGTAGTCTGTCATGAACAACATCTGCCCTGCAGGTCCAGAAAGCATGACTTTGTCTTTTACCAGTAGCTGACCTTATGAAGGAACATTCCTAACATGGGTCTTTTGACCCAAATACCTCAAAGGCAAAGACCTTTCCGGATGATCTTCAGTCTGCATTTGGATGTGCCAATCTATGCCTTGCAAACTTCCACATTTTCCTCAGGAATCTTACAGAACTCTTATGGTTTAATGGTCTCTCACATTGTCTTTCCTCAGGTGACTCTACCCTTCAGGAAGATTTATGCATACCTGTCAAAAGCTGCTAGATTTCTAGCTCTCTTTCTTTCTACCTCTCTCTCTTCTCCTTCTACCCTGAAGTTTCAGAGCTGGTTGTCACTCTTTAACAGTTTATTTTCCATAAATACACAGTGAGCATCTCACCCTTTTCTCAACACTGGAGCACATTCTGCTTTCATATGCAAATCCTCTCAGTCAACAATGTAGCAGGAATATGTTTAAACAAGAATGGACATAGCTAATCAATGTACTTTCCTAAAATTACTTATTCCTTAGTTGCTGAGTCTGCCTTTGTTTGGTCCTTGCTCGGGTACAACTCTTATAAATGTCTGGGAAGTTTAATTTGTGAAACAACAGAGAGATGTGAATAAGAGTATTAGCATAGGATTTTATATTAGTCTATTATTATATCAGAGATAACACTGGAGTGGACTCCTGAGGGTATAAATACATGGAAGGCTTCTTACTGATGTCCTCTTGTTACCATTGTGTATTTTCCCCAAATTAGGTGCATGTTATGACTTGTTCTGTAAATTTGGGCAGCCCTACAACATTTACAGGTACTCCAGGAGTAAGCAGATGAACATCTACAGAGGTTTGACCCTGGCCAGATGTCAGCTGCCCACCAAAGCCCCTCTATCACTTCTATCCACAATGGACACAGGAGAGAAAGTATAGTGAAAGGTTCATGAGGTAAAGACATGGAGATATCACTCACGGATTATGTCACAGTCACAGAAATTCACAGATTATTCCGAGTTGGAAGGGAGCCACAAGGATCATCAAGTCCAACACAAATGGCACCAATATCTCCCTGGTAGCAATTTAACCCTCGGTCTCCCACATGAGCAGCAGGGACACTTACCGCTGTACTGAAGTGGATTTGTTAAACAGACTGAATTTAGGAATATAAGTTGAATTTATTACCAACAAAATCAGAGCAGGAAAATGGGAAGTAAAATAAATCTTAAAAACACCTTCCCTCAACCCATCCTTTCTTCTCAGGCTCTACATTCCCTCTCAGCATTACAAGGAACAGGGAAGGGGTGTTAAAGTCTCATGTTATTCTGGCTGCAGGTCAAGGAGAAGAGTTACAGTTCTTCTCCTGCTCCAGTGTGGAGTCTCTCTGGTGAGAGACAGTTTTCCATGAAATGCTCGTACATGGGTCACTCTTCCACAGGGTGCAGTCCTTTAGCGCAGCCTGCTTTAGTGTGGGCACCTCACAGGACCACAAGTCATACCAAGAAATTTGTTCCAATGTGGACTTCCCTCTCCACAGGTCTGCAGATCCCTTCCAGGAGCTATTCCAGCGAGTGCATCCCCTGGGGTCACTGCCTCTTTCAGGAATCTGGCTGCTCTGTCACAGGCTCCTCCATGGGCTGCAGGTGGATCTCTTTGCATCCCCATGGACCTCCTCGGGCTGCAGGGGCACAGCTGCCTCACCATGGGCTGCACCATGGGCTGGGGAAGAATCTCTTCTGCAGCTCCTAGAGCACTTCCTGCCCCTCCTTCCACACTGACCTGGATGTCTGCAAGGTTCACATATTTTCATTTCTCTCTTCTCTGGCCACACATACAGTGTATCCCTGCTGCATTGTGACCTCTCCATTATGATCCCATGGATTTGCAAGGAAAATTTCTCAAAATTCAGTTTCAGGGATCTGTGAGGTTTTCTGGCTGATGCATGCGCAGTGCCTCTGCTTTGCTGAGGGGTGGTGCTGGCGCTCCCAGTGAGGCAGGACGGGGCCAGCCCCCTGGGGAAGCCACGTGGGGAGGGCGTGCGGTTTGTCTGGCTCGCTGTGGTGCTTAGAGCTCTGCAGCACTGTGCCCTGGTCCCTGACCCAGTCCTGTGAGTCTCCGTGCCCAGTCCCTACAGTGGAAAGGTCATGCTGCAGTATGCCCCAGGTGGCCGCTGAGACCCAGCGCAGCACTGCCACAAGGGATGCCATTCCCTGTTACATAAAGACCAGTCAAAGCCCGGGCAGTGCTACCTCTTCCGTGACCAGTAGATGTTAAAGGGAAAGAAACTCCAATACTGACACCACCCCCCACCACCATAAGCGGCACAGGGTGTTGCAAAGTTAAGGTTTTCCAGGCTCCAAGAATGATGACCAGAGCTCGGGGATACTCCTTCCCCACCACAGAGGCAGGACAAGCATGCACGGAGGCAGCAGCCAGGCTGGGCTGGCGTGCAGGGCAGGGACGCCACAGACATGAGCACCAGGGCTAGGGAGTGGGCTGCAGGGGGAGCAGCAGCTCAGGGTTTGGGCTGCGAGCACACGCAGCCACAGCAGCCTTTGCTCTCCTCTGCTGAGAGAGCCCATGGGAAGGATTGGAAAAGTGTCTGCAGCGCTCCAGAGTGCCAGGGGGTGGAGCAATGGGCATGGCCTGCATGCATATTAATGACCTCCGTGTCTTTGCGAGTTTGACGTTCTGCAAGACCCCTGGTATGACCTGTTCCTCGCAAATGCGGGCGTATAACTGTACCTCTGTAGAGGAATGTTGTTTTCCTTCTTGAACATGTAATACCCAGAGACAACACTATCATTCCTGATCGGCTTGTCCTCGGTCAGCAGTGGGTCCATCCTGGAGCCAGTTGGCATTGGCTCTGTCGGACCTGTGAGAAACTTCCACTAGCTTTTCACAGCAGCCAGCCCAGCAGCTCCCACACTCACAAAACCTGGTCACACAAACCAAACACAGAATCTAATGTCTTAAAATATTTCCTTTCAAATGTATTACATTTTGTTCTACTTATATTTTTCTAGAGTGGATTCTAGGTCAGCCAGTGGTTTCTCAGATCTGCAGATATATATTCAGAAACACAAACATTAATTTCCAATCTTTTATTAAATATTGAGATGCAAAAGTGTCTTTTCAGATATATAATCTGAAGCTTACCATGTGAAAACATGTCAAAGGCTTTGCTAAGGTCCAAGTACACAACATCCACAGCCTTTCTTTCATCAACCAGGTGAGTCACCAGATCATAAAAGGAGATCAAGTTGGTCAGGCAAGACCTACCTCTCCTAAATCTGTGCTGACTAGTTCTAATGTCATGGTTATTTTGCAGTTGCTGTGTAATAGCACAAAGGGTTTTCTGTTCCATGACTTTACCCAGGACTGAGGTCAGGCTGACAGGTATATAATTAGTCGGATCATCTTTCCGGCGAAGAGGAGACTCAGAGGTGGCCTCATTGCCGTTTACAACTACCTGAAGGGAGGTTGCAGTCATGTGGGTGTGAATCTCTTCTCTCAGGCTGATGACACCAGAACAAGAGGACATAGCCTAAAGCTACGCCAGGGGAGGTTTAGGCTGGATGTTAGGAAGAGGTTTTTCACAGAGAGAGTGATCCCTCAGTGAAATGGTCTGACCAGGGAGGTGGTGGAGTCGCCATCCCTGGAGGTGTTTAAGAAAAGACTTGATGAGGAGCTCACTGACTTGGCCTAGATGATGGGAGGCTTGGATGATGGATGGAGCACGGTGCCCACGGTTCCACGCTTGTGGGTTTGATCCCTGGGTGGGCGTTCTCTTGGGAGTTGGACTAGATGATCCTGTGGGTCCCTCCAACTCAGAATAATCTGTGAACCTGTGATATCAGACAGGCCTTGAGAGTCTGTTCTAGGATGTGTGGGGTGGAGGAGGTGTGGAGGGAGGGTAGGAAGAGAATGTTGTGAGTGCTCACAGTACAGGTACCTCTGTCTTCCTGTGCTCCACCGTCTGCTCTTGCCCCTCCACCCCCACCCCGCACATCTCTACAGAGTGGCAGCAGGAGCAGATCACAAAGAGCCACCAGCTCTTTCGCTCTACGTAGCTGCCACTGGCCTGCACTCCTGTAGACAGCCTCAGTGGGAGGGAGGGAGGGAGAGAGATGGACCCTCGACGCCCCCCCACCAGGGGATGAGACAGGTGACAGTGGGCCAAGGAGAAGCAGCAATGGTCAGCTTCCCTCGGCCTGCAGTGTGATCCAGCTGCACAGCTCTCAGCCTCCCCCAGGGTGATGCTATGGAATGGAGCTGTGCCTCCTCCGTGTTTGAACACAAGAGACATACACCAGGAACCAGAAACCCCANGCCCCCTCCCCCCCCCCCCCGCACATCTCTACAGAGTGGCAGCAGGAGCAGATCACAAAGAGCCACCAGCTCTTTCGCTCTACGTAGCTGCCACTGGCCTGCACTCCTGTAGACAGCCTCAGTGGGAGGGAGGGAGGGAGAGAGATGGACCCTCGACGCCCCCCCACCAGGGGATGAGACAGGTGACAGTGGGCCAAGGAGAAGCAGCAATGGTCAGCTTCCC
>WEKX01005248.1:0-11945 GCA_013390025.1 Pitta sordida
CCCGGCTGCACGCCCCGGGCCACGCCGAATTGGCCAGATGTAGATGATCATTGTAGGTCCCTTCCAACTAGAACTAATCTATTCTATTCTATTCTATTCTATTCTACCCTATTCTATTCTATTCTATTCTATTCTATTCTATTCTATTCTATTCTATTCTATTCTATTCTATTCTATTCTATATCTTAATTTAGCACTGAAAGAAAGTCTTCCTGAATACCACTGTGGTATCTCATTAATACAACTAATAGGGAGAAGCAAACTGTAAGACTTTGACTCTTGTTAAATGAGGCTTCACATAAATAATCCCCAGTATATAATTATGTGATATCACCTTGAATCTGGTATGGCTGCACCTTGAATTTTTGTACAGTTTTGGTCACTGTAATATAAGAAAAATATTAAGCTATTTTTCTTCCATTTGCAAATTTTAATTTTTGTCAATAGTGTTGAGCGCTACAGCAATTAATCATATAAAAATACTTCAGAGGTGTGGGAGGTTTTTTCAGATAAAACAGATAACGTATAATTTAAACTTGATGTTTTTTCATCCTGGTTGAAAAATGGAAAATGAGCACTTCATCTCTTTTTCTGTTTTTCCCCAAATTACATGAACAAATGTTCATTCTTAGCCTTCTGTGAAGACTTAGATAAAGCATTATTAGTACATTAATTAGTACAGAGGAAAATAAACACATGGAAAACAAAGCAGAAGTTCTGAGTATGAGTTTTTTAAGTGTCAAGATTGTATATTCTGTCCTATGTCTTCTACGCAGGGCATAACTGCATACCAATCTTTTCTCTTGGTATAATTGTATACCAATACAGCTGATATCCAAATAAATTCCATTTATTTTTAATAGATTGATACACATGTTAGGAAAAGAGTTAAGTGGTAGGAAGCAGAAGAATAAATCTACATGTGAAAATAATTCCGGCGTAAAAGGCTAAACAAAACCACTTGATCATTAGACCATTTCTGAATCTGATTTGTATGGTGCTCAAACCAGGTATCTCAAACACACTATAGGAGAGGGTAAATCTTTCTCCTAAGAGTACAAACTGCCCTGGACATAACTTGTTAAGCCAGCTTTGCTGTAAAAGCATGTAGCATTTACAGTAATAAAGTTCCCCTCATAGCTGATATACAGACACCTAACAGACTAGTCTGACCTGAGCAACCTGGTCACAACAATCTCAAGCATACTACAGTCAGGTCCCCTACACCACAGTAGCATGAGTCTTGCCCCCTATACCCGAAGCCCTCCTTCTGTGTTGATTGGCAGCTTATTAATATACAAATTTGCCCCACACCTTCACACGACACCCCAATGCTCTGGCACTGTTTTGGCACTTCTCTGCTGTGTGTAAGTGTTTGTGTTGGTGTTACCCAGCGCCCACAGTCATCCCATGCCAGGAAAAACCCCTTTTCCACTCTGCTGGGGACACTGGGGCAGGGGAGCAGCCCGCACCACTGTCCCAGTGTCTCTCTGGGTGGGTAGACCTGGTCTCTCTATACTCAGGGTAGACGAATATGTCTCAGAGAGTCATTTGAGAAAGTCTCGGATACCATGTTAAACTTGAAAGTTCATAACTGCACGCAGCTTTTGAGCTCCAAGTGGAGTGGGGCAAGCACCATTTGGAGTAGACCCGCCACAGCTGCTGTGCTCCCAGGGGAGCAAGATGGGATAGGGCAGGACCTGCGTTGCTTGGTGTGGGTCACAGCCGCTGCCATCCCAGGGGAGCGGGACAGGGGGTGCCAGGTGCCACTCAGAGCAGATTCACCGCAGCTGCTGCACTCCCAGAGGAGCGGGATAGGGAGGGCTGGCTTGGCATGGGCACACTGGTGGAGAGACCCAGTGTAGCCTTCTCGCTCGAAGCGCAGTGAAGCGGCATGGGGAGGGCTGCCGCCGGTCGCCCATGGGCAGTTACTAAATGGGCCTCCTTAATCGCTGAAAAATCACATCGCAATGATGTGAAGCCGCAATATGGGGGACAGGAAGTGGAAGAGGGTTGACTCTAGTTCCAGTAGGAAAAGGCAAATATCGTCATTAAATAATGTTTGAAGTGTTCTATAATAAAATGCATTCTGAGAAAACAGGAATTTTTGATCGAGAAAAAAAAATCAAATTACGTAAGCCAATGTTGGATTCATATTTCAAAGCTGAGCATGTGAAGAAATCCAGATAATACCTATTATTTCCATGACCTGCTAATGGTGTAGTAAAATATAGCTCTAAAACTAGAAACATTCACTTTTAAGCAGCGTGTAGACTATCCAGAATACCTACTCTAGAGTGGGTCTGTTCCTGAGGCTACTCATGGCAGTGATATTTCCCATTTATTGGAAAATCAGTAGGGCATAACATGACATATTATGAGAATATGAACCCACCAGAACAAATATTTTGCTTCAGTGAATATAGTGTACAGTAGATAAAAATGTTGGTATTGCCCAGCACCAGAAAATGAATCATTACAGTGGAGTTTGCCACCTAAATGAGAAATGTTAATTGTCCTAGGGTGGTGTGCATATATTCCATGTCTTTGTGGTTTGGCTTCAGTTTATAAGGTATTTTGTTGTGGATACTGGTCCTTAGCAACACCAAAGTCATTTTCTCTCTATCCAGAAGACGAAAAATCAATCAAAAAAAACTGAGAAGCGGCACTTGAAGAGAAAAAACTTTTTGGGGTAGCTCACGCAGTGGCGGCAGAGGCAGGGAGCTGGTTAGAGCTCTCTGGCAGCCGTGGTTGTGTGGGGCTGGAGAGGGGCTGCTCCGGTGGGTTTTTTCTCCAGCTTTTGGGAGAGCCTCGTATTTTTCTTTTCTTGTTCTTGTTTTCTTTCTTTTTTTTTCCTTTTTCTGCTTTTCCCTTGGACATATTTCTTGCTGCACTCCAGCCACTAGAAGAGGGAGAGAGGGCCTGCAATTCCCTTCTGGGGGTTCTTCCTCGTCATCTCTTGCTTTCCCCTGGAGTGCCTGAGTCAGGACTCTGAGCTCTAGCTGCTCCCTGTGCATCTGAGGAGTTTCTTCTGGGACTGTCTGGTGGAATCTCATGGAGACCAACAAGACTCTTCACATTCAGGACTGTCCACATCACAGGACCCTTTACATCACAGGACTTGTGGGATATCTCATGGTTTGTTGTTTAATACTGTTGTATCTTAACTTGTCTGTTTACTAAAGTAAATAGTTTGTGCTTTTCACACTTTCTTTGTTTATTTCCGAACCTGGTGAGGGGTAGGGGTGCTTTATTTTGGGTTTTTTTCTTTGGCTCAGCCCCAATTTGCCTCAAACCTAAATGTATCACAGAATCACAGAATATTCTGAGTTGGAAGGGACCCACACGGATCACTGAGTCCAAGTCTTAAGTGAATGACCCATACAGGAATTGAACCTGTAACTTTGGTATTATTAGCAGCATGCTTTAACCATCTGAGCCAATCTCAGGGGGTTTTGTTTGTTTGTTTGTTTTACCTAACTCCCCATCCCATCATCCCATTATCTAGCCCATGTCACTGAATTCCTCATCCAGTCTTTTCTTAAATACCTCCAGGGATGGCAACTCCACTACCTCCCTGGGCAGACCATTCCATGGAGAGATCACTGCTTCTGTGAAAAAGCTCTTCCTAATATCCAGTCAAAACCTCCTCTGGCTCAGCTTAAGGCCATCGCTTCCCGTTCTGGTGCTGGCAGCCTGAAGGAAGAGATCTACACCCACCTGAGTTCACTTTAGGGAGCTGTAAACAGCAATGAGGTCACCTCTGAACCTCTTCTTCTCCAGGCTGAACAACCCCAGCTCCATCAGGAGCTTCTCATTGGGCTTGTTCTCCAGTCCCTTCATGGTCCTTGTTGCTCTTTATCTGAAGCCACAAAAGAATCACATTTGTTGTTCTGCTGTGTCGGGTATAAAACAGAAATTAGATATTATAAAGCACTTATGCACTTAAATTCATATTTATCAAAGAAGTAACTGTTTCTTTGCTATTAAATATGCTGGGAGAGGGTATATTTTGTACTCGACGCTGGTCAGACCACATCTTGAGTACTGTGTCCAGTTCTGGGCTCCTCAGTTTAAGAAGGATGTTGAGCTGCTTGACAGGGTCCAGAGAAGAGTGACCAGGAAGGTGAAAGGACTGGAGGACAAGCCCTATGGGAAGCGGCTACGGGAACTGGGGTTGTTCAACCTGGAGAAGAGGAGGCTCAGAGGTGACCTCATTGCTGTTTACAATGACCTGCGGAGTCAGGTGGGTGTGGATCTCTTCTCTCGGGCTGATGACACCAGAACAAGAGGACACAGCCTTAAGCTACACCAGGGGAGGTTTAGACTGAATGTTAGGAAGAGGTTTTTCACAGAGAGAGTGATCTCTCATTGGAATGGACTGCCCAGGGAGGTGGTGGAGTTGCCATCCCTGGAGGTGTTTAAGAGAAGACTTGATGAGGGGCTCAGCGACATGGTCTAGTAGGTGGGGAGTTGGACTGGAAGGTCCTGTGGGTAGTGCCATGGTTTAGACAATGGCTTAGTGTTGGGATACAGGTTGGACTTGATGATCTCCAAGGTCTCTTCCAACCTTGCTAATACTGTGATACTGTGTTTTCCACTATACACATATGTTCACCCACAGTCATCTAATGTGGAAGGCTTGCTGAGTCCATTAGGGAGAGAATACCATTCCCAGGACACTCATGCAAAGGAAATCCTAAAATCCAAATATAGGTTCAACAGAAACTGCACTGAGACCGGCTGTCATAAAAAAGTACTTCACTTGATCCAAGGCAGTTCGGCACAACTGGCTTCAGCCTTGGCTTAGACGTGTTTTGAGAAATTCATCCTCCCAAACCACCTGCTACTGCACCTGTCACAGAATTCACTGCCTCACTTTGCCAATATAACTATTCGTGAAGTTATGTAGTAAATTGAATTAACTTTCGGTTAAAATGGTCCATGAAAGTTTTCTCAGTGATCAAGAATAAGGCAACCCTTCTTATTTGATAAGATTCTTGAAATAGAATCTTTAAAACATGTTTAGAAATTCACTGGATATACATTCTCATTGTTCTTATACAGGATATATTTTACCTAAGCCTTATGAAATGTATGGGTGAAGAAAATTTCCATGTATAAGAAATGAAGAAGGATATTTTAATTTTCTAATATTGACTGACTGCAGATTCTACTGAGATAAATTAAGAAGCCTTTGTGGTACCTGTGAGTTTCATTTAAAATGTGTTTTAATGATTTGTAAAATTAAATTGATTCCTTTGGATATTTACCCACAATTCTATCTGTCCATGGAATACCCACTAAAGAATACTTCCATTACTTGTAAATTCAGTTGAGCTATACCGTTTTTGTGTATTACACAGGGCCAAACTCTATTCCAAAACTAACTGATTCTGAAACTGTCTTTCTCAGATACAGGGCTTTGCCTGTCATTGTAGCATTTAATCAGGTTACTGTTGTCCCATTCTCCTAGCTTGTCAAGGTCCTCTGAATAGTAGCTCTGTTATCAAGTGTATTCACTGCACCCTCCCAGTGTGGCCTCACCATCATTTTGACAGGCATGCATTCCCTCTCCTTCTCCAGGTGGATACAGATAAACAGATTAAGCAGATCACCATGAGTTGATTTCTGCCAAGAAATCCTGACTTCTTCCACTGCTGGTAATTCTCCACCTTCTTGAAGAAGGTAGAACCTGTTTCTGGGCAAACTCAGGTTAAAGGAAACAAACCACTTCAGCTTCTGTTGTGATCATTCTGATTAATGCACCTGCCTCAGCCAGTAGTAGCTCCCATTTTCTTTGTTTATGTTTTGTTCTGCTAATGTAACTTTCGAAGCTTTTCTTGTTGCCCTTGATTTCCTTTTCTAGTTTTATTTCTAGTTGATTTTTGATTTTCAAGCCCTATTCACAGTATCACAGTGTTGATAAGGTTGGAAAAGACCTTGAAGATCATCAAGTCCAACCTATAATCCAACATATTACTATATGGCAATGTTTCTATGTTCGTCATTCATAGCCCAGCCTCATTTGTAACTCATTTTATAAATACATGTAGACATACGCGTACAGATATACCTTGAAATTCGCAGGGGAACAGCTCTCCTCCGGCCCCACGAATCATCCAATCCTCGAAGACAGGCGCGTCACGAATGTGCAAATAAGCCCCACTCGTCGCTCAGCCCCCCTCAGCCACTGAGGGCTGGAGGGCATTCCCAGCACTGCCTGCTCTCTCAGACCGTCAGAGAAGTGAAGGGAATCCCTTTTAAGCCCTCCTCACCCATTTGTGCAGTGGCAGGGCCAGCAGCAGCACGGTGTTGACACCCTCTTGGCTCATGGTGCACCCCCGCAGTTTGCAGGGCCACCCCCACACCCTCCCCTGGCTGCAGGGACTCCCCTACTCCCTCTGCCAGTTGTGGGGCTGCCCTCCCTTGCCCTCCCTTGAGGCTTGCGGAAATTCCCCTGCCCCCTCCGCCACCCTAATTGGGTTAGAGTTAGGGATAGGGTTAGGCTACCCATCCCCACCCCAGTCCTGCCAGGGGCGGGATTGGCCCTGTGGATGTTGGAGGGGGCAAGGGAGTCCCTGCATGCTGCGAGGCAGCCCCGTAGTGAGCTGAGGGAGCAGGGGAGTTCCCACAAGCTGCAGGGGGGTTGGAGAAGCCCTTCAGGTGGCAGAGGGGGCAGGGGAGTGCTCACAGCCGCGGGAGGGGGCAGCGGAGTCCCCATGGATGGTTGAGGGGGCAGGGGAGGTCTTGCGAGCCGTGGAGGGAAAGCAGGATCACAGTCTGACAGGGTCCCAGCAGTGTCATCGGGTGAACAGCTCTAATAAGCCATTGATACATTATTATAAACCTTCCCTGGCATGTAACCTGTCCAACACTGATAAGCTCCAGTGCCTGCACCAGCGCCGCCCGTTGGTGAAGCAGAGGTACTGAGCATGCATTGAGTGAGAAGCTCCATGAGCAATCAAATAATTTTCACTGAATAAAACCTGTAAAGAAACGAAATAGGAATAATTGCAATTAAACGTTATTTATTTATAAGTATACTCATTCATGTTAAGAAAAGTAACACCCTTTTCCAAGTGTATGTCTACTACACTCATGGGTTGTAAGCTCTCATGATTATGACAACTTACTCTGAAATTGCATATCACTTTGATAAATAATATGTGAAACCTCATTCAAAGATCACTACATTTATGGCTCACCTTAATCCTTTGGCTCCAAACTTGTACATACTCCTCTCCTCTTGCACATAAGTCCCTTTCCTCAGGGTTAGTATTTTTGTCACTTGGTATTTACCTGCTTACTATGCACCTCCAGCAACACTGGCATGCACTTTTGAACTGAGTATTTCACATATGATTCTGTAGAAACCTGGCTTGGGTAAGCTGAACAAATGACCCATAATTTTGTTATGTCCCCCTGCATCAATACCGCCAGTGTTACCTAGCATCACCCAGCATAGCTGCAACCCTCCAGCAGCCCAGCAGATACCTGATAGTTACATTTGTTTTGTAAGTAGTCTATCCTAGGCCTAGAAAAGATTTCAGACAAAGCCAAGAACAAGCTTGCTTTCTTATATCTGCAGACATGCCTGCATAAAAACTAGGCGCATCTTTAAAGCCGCGATCATTAGTTTACAGTATAATTGTCTCAAATAAACTCTCTTGGAAGCTTTGAGTTATTTACCAGCAGTTAGAATGACATTCCCTTCCTGCTTTTGAAATAATGAAAGCAAGCTATTGAATAAAGAAATGTGTATCTGAAGGCCAAATGAGATCTCAAATCCTGACAAAAGTTACCAAGTACATAAAACATCAGACCCTAATTGACCTGCAGTAGCAAAGCAAATTTCATCCCTGCATTATACAGGTGGTTTTTAACATTCACTGAATCCCTTTTCTTTTTTGATTTTTCCTCTACCAGCAAGTCAGTCTTCTCAGCTGCAAATCAGCCTACATTTTATTTCAGAATTCCTTCAAACTGGGTCCAATGGGTGATTTAGGATACCAACAAGGGGAGACCAGCAGTTGCTGTGCATTTTCACAGCAGCTGAAGGGAGCTAGAGCACTTCTGTAGCAAAACCAAGAACAGCAAACTGATCATCTCCCTGATATATTCCACTGCAAGATGGACTCTTTTCAAGAAAGTGTATTGGAAAAAAAATCTGTTCTTCACAATAATTGAGAGAGAACACTTAATAACTAAACTCTTCTTTGCCGATGTCTCCTGAAGAAAAGGTAACTGTATAGTTTGACATCCTACTGCAGCAACCAGGCACTATAAAAATAAATTACATAATCACAAATAAAACTCGGACAGAAATTAGTGTTTTTCACACTGCCTATTCCTACCCTTTCTCAACAAAACTAAACATCGATGTTGTGTACTTGGACCTTAGCAAAGCCTTTGACACAGTTTCCCACAATAAGCTTCAGGAGAAACTTGTAAAGCACGGGCTGGAAAGGAACATTTTATGCTGGGTCACAAACTGGTTGGAAGGGCGAGCTCAGAGGGTGGTGGTAAATGGTGCAACATCGGATTGGCGGCCAGTCACCAGTGGAGTCCCACAGGGGTCAGTGTTGGGCCCTGTACTGTTCAACATCTTTATCGATGACATGGACGAGGGAATTCAATCCATCATCAGCAAGTTTGCAGATGATACTAAGCTGGGGGCAAATGTTGAACTGCCAGAGGGTAGGAAGGCCCTCCAGAGGGACCTTGACAGACTGGAGAGATGGGCATGCTCTAACAGTATGAGATTTAACATAACTAAGTGCCGGGTTCTTCACTTCGGCCATAACAACCCCATGCACCGCTACCGGCTGGGGGAGGAATGGCTCGAGACTAGTGAAGTGGAGAGAGACTTAGGTGTACTGATTGATAGGAAACTCAATATGAGCCAGCAGTGTGCCCAGGTGGCTAAGAAGGCCAATGGCATCCTGGCCTGCATCAAGAACAGTGTGGTCAGTCGGTCCAGGGAGGTTGTCCTCCCCCTGTACACAGCGCTGGTCAGACCCCATCTTGAATACTGCGTGCAGTTCTGGGCTCCCCAGTTTAAAAGGGATGTTGAGCTGCTTGAGAGGGTGCAGAGAAGGGCAACGAGGATGGTGAAGGGACTGGAGGGCAGGCCCTATGAGGAGCGACTACAGGAACTGGGACTGTTCAGTCTGGAGAAGAGGAGGCTCAGAGGGGACCTCATTGCTGTTTACAACTACCTGCGGGGAGGTTGCAGCCAGATGGGTGTAGACCTCTTCTTCCAGGCTGACGACACCAGAACGAGAGGGCACAGCCTTAAGCTACGCCAGGGGAGGTTTAATCTCAATGTTAGGAAGCGGTTTTTCACGGAGAGAGTAATTGCATATTGGAATGGGCTGCCCAGGGAGGTGGTGGAGTCGCCATCCCTGGAAGTGTTTAAGAGAAGACTGGACGAGGAGCTTAGTGACATGGTCTAGCTGGTCTAGCTGGGGGGTGAGGGCTGGATGACCCTGGGCCCCCTCCGGCTCAGAGTGGCCTGCTAGACTGTGAGGCATCTAGGTTGTTATTATACTCTGGGATGTGCTCTTGGTCGCTGTACGGGTATTAGACGGTGAGTTGGACTAGATGATCCTTGTGGGTCCCTTCCGACTCATAATTTTCTGTGATTCTGTGATCCTTTCAGTTTTACTTGTTTAGTCTCTGCATAACATTTCCTTTCTTTAGTGGCCCAGTATTAACCAACAGGGAAAAGTGAACAAAGTTTTCCCCTGATATTTCTTCCAGTTTGGTGGTTTCTGAGCGTCCTGGGGATCTGAAAGCTGTGGTCAAGATTTCCTTAACCTGAATGCAATTAATGTGTGCTTCTCATTTCCTCAGCTGAGTTCAAGTCACAAGGTAACTAAACTCCTAATCCCTACTCTGCCTCTTCTCACTTTCCAAATGAAGAGTGAACATAGTCCATATACAAGAGAGACAAATCAAGCACTTGAATCCAGAAGTGGTATTTGGGTCAAGAATATAACTTTCAAGAAAGACTTTTATTGACAAATGTAGGCCAGGGCATACTTTAAGAAAAATGTTATTGTGTTCCTTGTTGGCTGATGTGAGCAGTGCCACGTCATGCACTCATAGCCATACAGCTGATTCAGAAATTAAAGTAAAAACTGCTATTATTCTGAATTGATTTGGTTTTCATAATTTGTGCATTCTATTGTTGATTTATTTTGCAAAATGGAAAAACAATTCTGAATAAGCATATAGTTCATCTTTATAACACTTTTGTCTATTATATGAAGAGCAAAAAAATCTCAGTCCAACATCAGCTTTTTTTGCTGAATTGCATCAAGATCATGTATATATTGCTTGACACCTGAGACTGAATTTCTCTGGTTATAAAGTGGAAGCTGTTATATTGGGGCACTGTGAGTACAGGTTCAAATTCTTTCTCTGATTCAACATATTTTATCAAGATAAAAGTTTGTTTTGTTTCACATAGAACAACATAATTGAACCTCAGTTTCCCCCATGCCAAGCCAGTTCCCTAATCACATCTGCATGTTTTGATATAAAAACATTGATTTTGATCGTTCCATTTCTGCTGCATTTTTCAAAAATGTTTTGATCTTGTTTCAAGGTGTAATGAAAACAAACATTATAGTTTCTGTGAAATGGAATTGCCCTAACTGTGACACACAGCACAATATGTGTTAATAAAGTATATTATGCATAAATATTAGTTAAGAGCATGTGTACACTATGATGCATGGATGCTCTACTAGATGTAAACAACAATTTAGACCAAAAAAAAAATGTCGATAATGACTTGAAGTGATCTCTGTGAAAAAAAAATTTGACTGCTTTGATTCCTCCACAAGGTTGCTAATAACCACTTTTCATTCTACTTAGCAGACATACTTGTTATCATTGGTGTTCTCCAACAAATATATTGACAATAAGGATTCAGATAATTTTGTCCACTAATCAGATCATTTGTGTACTAAGCAAACATGAGCCAAATACATCTGTACCTGGATATACCTAGATAGGAAATTTGTCCAGAATAATGAAATCATGTTGCTGTTAAGTCTGGTAATAGATGGTGGTAAGGGAAAAGCACAAAAAAGTAAGAAGCAGGAAGATATGGCTGTTGTCTCATTGTCATCATTTTAAACTTGTACTTATCACACAGTCAACAGCTGAGAGGATAAAATCTTAGTAAAAATAAAGCTGTTAAACAAATATATATTTTACCTGTATATTCTGTAATTTTTGCTGTAGTCTAATGGAGAAACTGGACCTTCTTGGACGAAGAGGGGAGAGAATTGAGGAAAATGAGAAGGGATATGGGGAGGATACTTTCATATTTTTGTGAAGAGACAGTCTGCATTACTCATAGGGCCATTTGAAATAATTTATGCAAAATCTGCTTCAAAGTGCATATTTGATTTTACCAAAAGAATTTTGAAAGAGTTTATCCTTTCTTGTTGAAATAGAAAGGGTTTAAAAACATAATAAACTACTATCCAGAAAATTATCTACACTTTTCAGTAGAGTATCCGGTACTTCATAAAAACAACCCTGGATTTTGAACTGCGTATCAGAAACATATTAGAATAATTGAAAACTTGACTGAAATATATTTCTATCTATTTTTTTCCACTGAACTAAGCATAATTAACACACGAGCATCTACATTTACTTTTTTCCCCCTTCAGTAAACACTAGTATACTGTAGGTTTTGAACAGATGTTCAGTAACTGAAGTAGCCCATCTACATGCGAAACTGAAAATTATCACTTGTAATTACAGAAGAAAGCTTCTGAACTAAAGACTATTCTATTAATTTTTAACTGAAAACATACCAGAAGGAAAAAATTTCACTTTAGAAGTTTTCTTGCTTCTTTTTTCAGGTAGGAACAATAGAACACAAGTCACAAGTAAATGTCCTGGGTCAATTAAGATGA
>WEKX01005271.1:0-11045 GCA_013390025.1 Pitta sordida
TAGGGTAGTCTGTTATAGGTAGGATGGGTGTCGCTAGCAGGATGACAACAGGTTATGTAACAGGTTAGGTTAGGTAACAGGTGATAGGTTGGACTTGATGATCTCTGTGGTCTTTTCCAACCTTACTAATTCTATGATTCTGTGATTCATGCGTGCCAGATCACGCATGCGCAGTTACAAAAAGGGGCCTCCTTCATCGCTGAAAAATCACGCTGCTAAGATGTGAAGCCGCAATGTGGGGGGCCTGAAGTGCAAGAGGGCCAACTGTGCAAGCATAGCATATATAAATTAGCATAAATATTTGTCCATCAGACAGCTTTTTTACACCACTCTTCTCCCTGATTTTGAAGCAGAGAAAAGAGTCGTGTAATCCAGAACTCTTCCCCTTTCAGGACTGTTGCACTGCAACTTGCTCTACTGTCACAGGCTTGCCAGAGTTTTTCAAATTGTTGCTAAAGTTCTCATTCTTAACCGTTTATTGCCTGTATCAACATTGCATTTACCTAAGGATAAAAAGGCAAATCAAAACACATCATTCTTTCCCTAAAAGAACATTCCCTACTTCATTGTCAGCCACTTCACAGGCTCCTTCAGGCAGTAGAAGCCCAGTGCTCACTGCCTGATCCCACAGGCATAATTTTCCTGGCACTGTTTTTCCTCAATTCCCCCAGTAGGGATGCATTTTCACTGGAGCCAACATGTTCAAAACAAATAAGCTACTTTTATTTTGCTAGTTGAATCTCACTATCCTAAATGGTTTTTCAGTCTTGGAATACAGGGTTATTTACGTGGCAATGAAGTTTTAGCAGTTTTGCTTCAAATTTACCCAGGAAATCTATATAGACCACTGACAATTATGTATGCATATTAGTTGTTGTTTACTTTGGTACAAGCTAAACCCAAATAAATCTGTTAAAGCTAACACAAGAGTTTCCAAATGATTGTTTACTGCAGTTTAGTTTTTTTAAACCAGTGCAAAAATATGAACCATTTAAACTGGTATTATTTCTGCTTACACAAAGCAGATAGTTGTAGTCTATTGCCAACAAAACCCAATTGAAATACCAAAAAACTTTCTCAGCCTTTGATACAGATTCACTTTTACTTAGGTTTTACCATGTTACCAGAACATAGCCTCCAAAGAGATGACAAAGATGACAGTTGGAAAATATTAAATTACAAAGCAAGCAGAGTGATTCCAGAATTTCTAGAATATGCTACCAGCCATCTTTTCTCTTGAATTGGACTGAAAATTATTGTCAATACATATTGCAGGGGATATTTCATAAAATACTGTAAAGCCTGGAAGAAACTTCAGAAATCCAGTTTTGATTCCCTTACACAGTTCAAAAAGGAGATAGCATTTTTATAGGATAGAATAAATAGTGATCTCACTCATGAGATTGAAATTTCCTTTGAAATCCATTGAAATTTCCTTACAGAACAAGGAGAAACTACTCACAAGAAAATCAATTTCCAGAGTAAACCAATATCAAACAAAAAGTTAAAAATTTGAGGTATGAATCGTATTTGCAGCAAAGCAGCCAGATGGGTGTAGACCTCTTCTTCCAGGCTGACGGCACCAGAATGAGAGGGCACGGCCTCAAGCTACGCCAGGGGAGGTTTAATCTTAATGTTAGGAAACGGTTTTTCACAGAGAGAGTGATTGCATATTGGAATGGGCTGCCCAGGGAGGTGGTGGAGTCGCCATCCCTGGAGGTGTTTAAGAGAAGACTGGATGAGGAGCTTAGTGACATGGTCTAGCTGGGGGGTGTAGGGCTGGATGACCCTGGGCCCCTTCCGGCTCGGAGTGGCCTGCTAGACTGTGAGGGATCTAGGTTGATGTTACCGCTCTGGGATGTGCTCTCGGTCTCTGTACGGGTGTTAGATGGTGAGTTGGACTAGATGATCCTTGTGGGTCCCTTCCAACTCATAATATTCTGTGATTCTGTGTGATTCTGTGATTCTGTGAAAGACACTTTTCATTTGAGGGACAGTGCAAAAGCTTTCAAGTGAGTACAAATTACATTTCCTGCACTTTAAAAGCTTTTTAACTTTTCAAAACAGTATTAAGAAACTTCTGTGTAAACACCGCTCCAATAACTTAACCCAACATCCTGCCTGAGTAACCTGGTTTCTTTCTCAATCAAGTGATAGAAGAATTAAAAGATCCAAATGGCTGCAATTTTGCCTGTAAAAATAATACTGTCAAATATTTTGGGAGGTTTTTTTGACCATCCATCCTGTAGGAATGGGGCGAGGGAAGGAGACAACCATGTGCTAGAATGTGAAGTAGAGTAATAACTCTCTGCATACAAGGCCTGTTGAACTGCAATTTTGATTGCTTCATAATCAAGCAAACGAAACTGCTTTTAAAAACTTTTGGGAAGAAAAGGTTTCAATGAAATTGTACAGTTGTGGGGACTGTCTCATCTGGCGTAAGAAGGCAGAAAGGAGGGAGGTCCTTTTAAGGACTTCTCTGTGGGTTTTCTCAGACAACAGGCAGGAGTGGCTGTCGGGAAAGACCTAATTTCTAGGCACTGTCTAAGTGGAACTGTCAAGCTGAGTCTCCACCTTGGTATTGACATTTTTTTAAAGGTAGAAAATTGACACTCATACTTCAGTGGCTGAACTTTAGAAAAAGAGTTATTTACCTTAAAAAGAACTAGATCTTATGTCTACAAAGATTGAATATCTGCAAATACTTACATAGATACATATTTAAAATTGTGTTTGAAGTCAATTGGACTGTTTTTATGCATACTGCTGAGTGTATTTCTAAGTGTTTGCAGTTATACAAGAATTTATCAGTAGAGAGCAAGACATATTTTAGAACATTTCTCATGAATCATATATATCTGCTTAAGTTATTGTTTGGGAAAAGCAGTATACTGCTTATTTCAAGATATTCTTTCTCCTAATTACACTTCCAGACATGCTGCCTTCAACTAGAAGTGCAGCAAGTGGAAGTACTATCAAGATGTATAATTTTTGGAATGTCACTTATGTAACAAGAAGGCAAAACCATCCCCTACAGTTTCAGTAAATTATTATTCAGTTATCTCTTAAGGGGGAAAAAAAAGAGCACAGTTTATCCGTTAATATGCCCATATATGCAAGCCTAATAATTCTCCAGAGGTTCAAAGGATTACTAATTATTTGCATTTCTAGTTCCTTTTTTTTTTTCCTCTGACACACCTCATCCCCAGAATGGCAGGCAATCCCAAGAATGCTGCAGGGCAGTCAGTCTATTTTGTCTGCTAACCATAGTGACTAGCACTAAAACAGTACCAGAATATTAGAATAGAAGCATAGAATCATAAAATGTCCTGAGCTGGAAGGGATTCCAAGGATCACTGAGTCCGTCTCTTGGCCCTAAATCACACTATGTCCTTGAGAGGATGTGTGAAATTGCAAGTGCAAAAAGGATAGAGGGACAAAATACCCTGACTGAGGTACTCGGTTTAGTCACAGCCCCTCTCCAACAGCGCTCTCTACACTCTTCCAGGCTGAGATCAGCATCTGTAGACCCAGATTTAGAGAGGAACAAAAGCTGTGTGCTAGTTCCACGTGTCTTTCCCCGACAGGAGTGGTAGCTATTCCTTTTTTTAAAATGCCTCTTTCAGGGTGAGCCAGATGTCTTAGCTGGCCATAGGCAAAACAACATCTCAGAAAATGTGCCAACACATCATATTTTTATGGCCACAGAGCCCAGAATGTATTGTTTTTACCATGCCTGGGAAATGTAAACAATATATAAGACGATGGTACAGCTCAATATTTCTTGGAAGACATTTGAGCAATTTGAAGTTCAGATTTCCCCCCACTTGCAGAAACTGAAGATCATACATATCTTTTTTGCACTGGAGAAGCATTCCTCTCCTGAGGAAAAATCACATTTTGAATGAATGACTAATAGCTGCAAAACTAAAGCAGAAGTTGGACCTAAAATACTTGCAAGCTTTGCAAAATGCTGTTGTGAGTTTAAAATTTTAAAGTTAAGTTCAGCATTTAAGTTTATCATGACATAAAGTTTAGTAGTATTTTTGCCTACTTTTTGTGTGCAGTTGCAATTGTCATAGACTCTCATCACCATTTCGGATTAAGTTAAAACGCTGACTGCAGAAAAGTATTTGTTCCTTTCGGGAAGAAAATAAAGGAGTTTGCAACATTCTGAGAAGTTTGTCACTGCTGATGACACACTACATAAGCTTACATAAAACAAAAACAGGATTAGAGATAATAAGGCACCTTCCAAATAATCCCTAGCTGGCAATTACCATCCTGTGAGAGTGATGTATTTCTTCACTACAAAACCAATAGAAGTTAATGGTATCGATTGTACAGAATATATCTTTGGAGATAATGTCACTTGAGTGTCTGAAATGAAATATCCCACAAAATGTCCCACATTCGTTATCACATGGCTACACCTGAAATGTTAATTTCCATTTAACCTTTAACTCAGTGTAGCATATAGCAGGTAAATTTTTACCATGCTGAATAGTCTTAATTCTTTTAGTAAGTGTGGTGAATGTTGTCTTACCACTTGCATAAAGTGCTTACTTGTTCAAAATACTCATACTAATTTATATAACCTGGAACGTATCATTTGCCTATAGATAATTGTTTATGGCTACATCTTCAAACAATTTTGCAGGAAACAAACCTGCTGCAATTTCAGGACAGAAAGTGGTTTTCATTAATGTACATTATAGGAAATGCAATGGTAGAACTCAGAAACCTGGCCAAAAATAGTGCTAACAGACACTAATAAATGTTAAGGAATTAGCTGTGGGTTACCTTAGGGGATAAGTTGCAGAAGTATCAACAAAAGATTTTAATTTTTTAGGAACTCATTTACTATTTGAAATTTAGCAATCTAGAAGCTAGAAGCTACTTCTATGAATTAATCAAATTAATAATGCTGAACTTTTTGATACACCAAGAAGAAAATTAGGTTCTAAGAAAACTGGAATAAACTGGCAATTCATCCAGGTAGAAAAGAAGATAAACTATCAGACAGACATTCTCTTTTAAAAAATTGAAAAGAGTAATCAAGGTTTTCTTACAAAAATGATCAACTTTCATTTGTGAGTTTTGAAAGTAAAAGTTAACCTTGTTTCTTTTGGAAAACTAATGTGCCATATTTTTCCCCCAAAAAAACTAAAATGAAGCAATTTTAAAGACTCACAAGTATCTGGCAGATTTGGAAAAAAATGACATGGAGACCAAATAACTTCTACAGGGAAAAAAACCCCAAGACTCCAAAGAGTTTTAGAGTGGGTATGTTCAATAGCAATGTTGCGAGGTCGGGGGAAAAATTTTCCTTGCCCACCTAACAATTGACATTACAGGCACCCATTATATGCTACATAATTATACAAATTCATTAAGGAAAACATGCATAAACATTAAGTATCCGAGGATAGGAGTGGTTTATGTAGATTAGTGTCCGGTGTCTCTAGCATAAGTTTCCTCCCAGTCTCTGCCTTGGTTCCACCTCTCTAGTGTTCATCTGGGGGGCTTTGGGGGGTCTTCTAGGCTGAAGTAAGGAGTCTTCCTCAGGTGAACTTTTGTGCTCTGCTAGGTTTTTCAGTGTTTGGCATCCTTCCTGAGTGTTAATTACTTCTACTTTCACATCTGGCCTTCAGTATATAATTTACAACCTAGCCTGCTTCCTAGCTTATCACCAGTGTTTCCCATTATCTCTTCACATTCCCTCTCAAGGTTGAGAAAACCAATGTCCTTATAAAAATGTTTTCATTAGTTATAACCACACTAATGTACTTAAACTTACATGTTACTAACGAAGTGTTATATACTTTTACAAAATATAAAAATGAGATTTCTTGTGATCACTAATCCAAACCAAGAATTTGACTTTTACTAGACAAGTTGCTGCCAAGATCAATTGCTGAAGTTTTCTGCTGAGATTCACCACTTAAGGAACTTTCATTGCTGACCCTGGGGCTACGCTAAATAGATATCTATTTAGGTGGAATTCATGTTGAATACATATTTCTCAGGTTCCTACAAAAAAAGATTATGTTCACTGTAAAATATGGTTTAATTGCAGTAATCCCTCACTACTCCATGGTTCATCATTCATGGCTTCAATACATCACGGAGTTCCTACCCCCCGTCTGACTTTGCCGACTTATTCTAAGTTAGAACAATAACTTCCTGGGAACCTTCTTGGAGTGGAGAAGAAAAAAACCCTCTTTATCTACTTTAATGTAACTGTCAAATCAAAAGGGCTTTCAGTCAAAAAGTGTTGATGAAAGGAGCAACAATTATTTACATATATATAAAGAAAAAAAAAAAAAGAACAAACAGTAACACAAGGAGAAAAAAATTTTAAAAACCCAAAAGAGAACACCCCACTCCCTCCCCTGCACAGCCACCAGAAACTGAATGGCCCATCAAGAGCCATTCCACCCACGGCCTTGTTGAGGAATTCTGCCTTTTGTATAGCTGGGTTAACATCTGCCGGCCTCAGAATTTGGTAACAGCACGGTGGTTATCAAATTTAAATCTAACTCACAACACAGCTTTACCGGCTTTACCATACTTACCATATTCAGTCCTTCTTTGTGGATTTTGCTTATCACAGCATATTTCTGGAACTGGCCCCACACGATATTCAAGGAATTACTGTAGTTGCTCTCTAACATTAAAAAAAACCAACCCCACTTGAAATTTTGGTGCTAATGGAGTCAGACGAAAAATTTTATGGACTTTAAATCAGAGCAAAACTTTGGGGAATAGCAAAACAGAAAGGTTTTGTTGGCTTTTTGGTTATTGTTATTGTTGTTTTTTAATCTCTTCACCTGTAATCTTGACACTACAATTTTGCATTTGTTTGATCTTATATAGAATATTTCAGAAGAAATTAACATAGTACTATTACAGTCACTATTTTTACTGCCTCGTGAATTTTGTTCCTTCTTTTTACTTTTAAACCAGTGAGTATAAAATAATCATCTTTTCTGTGTACTCAGAGAAACTGGAAGGGAAGTAAGGCTATTTTTCTAAAGCTTAGCTTCTTTTCTAAGAACACAGTAAATAATTTAGAAAATCCTATGTGAACACTATACTCACAACTTATGTAAAACAGTGTAGGTTTTATTGCTTTCTGCAACAATTGTTCAGTTACTTTTCACATTATTTACATTATTTTAATGCATGGTGTGAAACTGACAAAAAAGCCTGTAATCTATCCTAGAGTTATTTAGCCTTCAACAATTGTATGAAGGTGAGCAAAGAGGTGCATATCTATGGCACAGTGTTTTCCATTTGGGCAGCATTTTTGTGAGTTCACCTTTCTCTTATCTTCTGCCTCTCCAAAACCAATCAAACAGCAACAATAAAACAAATCCTGTTTTAATTCTGTTGCCTTTACATGAAAAGCCCTTCCTGGTAAAAAATAAAATCCCCATTAAATATGCAAATTTATGTTTTGGAGGGGTGGGTGTTGCAAATCTCACGTTCACATTGTATTTCTACACATTCATTCTTGAAAGGAAAATTACAAAAATTTTAATAATTCTTAAAAGTCTCCATGTAAAACAGTAAATGATGAGCATGACCACAGAATCACAGAATCACAGAATATTCTGAGTTGGAAGGGACCCACGACCAGGAAGAGAATATACTGCAAAGCTTATCTATTTATTCATTTACTTCTTACTGTTAGTAGAAAAGTAGAGTAAGTCTGAGGGAGCAAGTGGTACATGAAAGCTGATTAATATTTCCAATCACCACTGAGTAGCTGTCAGAAAACAGAAAAAGGGAAGGAGAATGAGGAATTATAACTCGATTATTTTTATTTCCCAAAAGATGTTCAGTTCAGTGTTTAAATGTGAGGACGACCCACCTGTCTTATACTTCTTTTGTTGTCAGGGTTAGAACTGACTGGTTTTTCTACATTAATATAATATAACAAAAACCAGAAGTCTATGATCAGTTCAATTTTCTTCCATGCAAAACAGTACCTTTAGGATTGTGAAGGACACCGTTGTGTTGAAGAAAGAATAATGCCGTTAAGAGGAAAGGTAAGATATGTTTACTGTAAGCAAAAGAGTTGGTAGAAATTCCTAGTACTTCCTACTGTTCCTAATAAAAAATAGGATACCAAAACCAGACTATTTGTATATTATAGCATGACTGATTTAAATTATGACAATCCATTCATGCTACCTGTATTATCATAGTTTTGTAAGACTTCAAAGCTGTGATTAAATCCTTGCATACTCAGAAATGTGAAGGATACTGGGGGCTAAAGAATCTCTGAAGCTCTTCTCTCAGCCCTGTCCTTGGATACTCTTTGAACAGGCTTTAACAAGAGCTTCAGAAGTGGATTTCTATGACTTATTCCTTCTTTGTCAGGAAACAGGTGATGAGGTTTTCACTGTGAAGCCAATGCAAACAACAGGCTTCTCTTACATTTGTAATGCATTTTTGACATTTATTAATTTTCTGAATAGAGTTGAAAGAAGAAAGAAAAGAGTTATGAAACTGGCTGAGGCCTGCTGTTCCATGCGTTCAAAATAGGTAGTGCTTTCCAAAAAGTCTTTATATGTAGTATACACATACTATACGTATAGACTATACATGCATGTATTTTTTAAACTTATCATTAGTAACAGCATATATTATCTTGCAATCATACATTTGTATTAATATTCCTATCAGAATTGACATACATTAGTTGTCTACTTTCTGTGTTTAAAGGTGAGCAGGCAGCATTTAGAGGACTAGATGAGTGAATAGGCTCCAGGCTCTTTAGCAGCAGAACTGATATGCAGACACAAGAAATGTATTTTCACAGGTTCACAGGATATTCTGAGTTGGAAGGGACCCACAAGGATCATCTAGTCCAACTCCCAAACAAACGCCCACCCAAGGATCGAACCCACAGCCCTCGAGCCATGGACACCACACTCTATCCATCCAGGCCTCCCATCACATAGACCACATCAATGAATTCCTCATCCAGTCTTTTCTTAAACACCTCCAGGGATGGTGAGTCCACCACCTCCCTGGGCAGACCATTCCACTGAGGGATCACTCTGTCTGTGAAAATGCTCTTTCTGACATCCAGCCTAAACCTCCCCTGGTGCAGCTTAAGGCCATGTCCTCTCGTTCTGGTGTCGTCAGCCTGAGAGATTCTGGTGCTGGCCACCCTCCCTTCAGGTAGTTGTAAACAGCAATGAGGTCGCCTAATTTTCCCTTACGTGCCAGTCAAGGCTACAAAGAGAAGTCTGCGTATTCCCTGATCGTCCCAGATGCACCAACAGAAAAAATGTTAAAACTGATGAGGATTGTGAGTTTGAAATCAAATTGCTTAAATAGTATGTTAATGTACAATATATGTTAATGATACTAAAGATAGGGTTGATTTTCAGTTAAAATATTTAAATACCTTATATTTTGGGCAATTGCCTTTAATTTAATATGTGTAAGCCATGCAGGTACAATAAAAATAAGTATTATTATTACGACCTACCTAAAAGCTGTTACATTAGTTAAAATGAACCAAGATACCGGATATGAAATTTGGAAAGTCCTTTCAACACAAGACAGAGTACTTGTGTTTGGAAATTTCATTAAAGATAGTTTTCTACAGGCAGTATTAAGTATTTGGCCTTTTTTTCATCTAAACAAACAAGGTAATGCGTCCTTAGTCAACTAATTTTAAATATATTGCAGGCTGTTTGGATAAGCTTTTCCATAACTTAAGAGTAAGAAAGTTTCCATTTAATCAGTTAGAGAGACTGTAAAATAACATTAAATAACTTAACATTGGTAAGCTTTGGAAGGAGGTACATGAATATAAAGGAAGAATAATTGCAGGTAGAGAGATACCTGCAAAAACCACGAGGTAAATGGAGGCTGAAAGGGCAGAAGTTACTTCAGCACAGGTTGTGTAGTACCAGTTGTTGATGGAGTGGGTAGGACTACCCTGCCCTTACAGGAACCCCACAATGGTGAGGAAAAAAAAAAAAAGGTGTAATAGGTGCATGGGGAATAGATTGACCAGAGAAATTACAATTCTTTGGCTCAGCCTGCAGTTAGACTGTTTTTAGTGCAAAATGAAGGAAATCTTTAATGTTTGAGACATGCTCTGCAGAAGGCTTAAATTTCTTGTGCCATATGTAAAACATTTATTACCTTCTATTTCAGTGTCTAGAACATTTTGGAAGGGTTCTTTCAGAATGTTTATCTATGAACAAGACTATTTGAAGTTAATAATACAGTTGGGGAACTCCAATGGCACATCACCAACAGACTGCTAAGTGATATACTGAAAACATTCTGGTGATAACTTTTGGGGTTATTGACTCTCTGAACTAATTTTGATCCATGATAATTTTTTTAATTATAATTTTTTAAATTGTTAGAAAGTTGAATGGTAAACAGGAAAATCATTCAGCTACTGTGTAATGTAGGATACAGTTCTCACACGTGGAAATGAATCACTTGGGGGAAGAGCAGCTGCACATGACTCCTCTAGCATAATAAATCAAGGGTTCATCAATTCCAGGTGCAACAATTTACAGTGTTAATATGTAATAGAAGAGAGAGTTGATTTTGATTATCAAGGACTCTCTGAACTGCCTAAAGAAGAATAAATGGCAACAAAGCTGAAAATTTATTTTTGAAACCAGCTGACCAAGGAAGTCCAGATTGCTCTTTAAATGACATGGGTTCTCAGACAGAAAAGAAGTGTAATCACCTCCTTGACTAAAAACGCCATCATGGCCTTTCTTTTAATCTTGTGTTCAGTGAGTATGGAGCTTAAATGTTTTGCATCTGCTTCTATTTTCCTCAGGTAACGCCAATGAAATTTCACAGATGGAAGTGCATACATTAGGTAAAAGTAACTTGAACAACATAATAAAACCAACCCATTACCAAAATATTTGAGAAGAAAACAATGGTAGAACAGCCAGGTAGAACAGGGGCAAGGCAAACAGGGATGTTAACTGCGGGGGGCTTGGGCAACTGCGGGGGGCTCATAAATAAGTAATTAAGAGGCA
>WEKX01005273.1:0-117846 GCA_013390025.1 Pitta sordida
GTTTAAGGAAGCTTTTAAGCGGTGCAGAATTTCAGTTCCTGTAGGAACAATCATCTTTTTACTTTCCTACCTCCCTCAGGAACATCTTTGCCTTGGAACAAGCTCCAGTTTTATGCACCAACACAGGAGTGAGGTTTTAAATATCTAAAGCCTGGCAGACTCATTCTCATCTGGGCATCTTTTCTTGCTTTACTTTTTGCCAAGCCATGATTGTAAAAAACCCCAACCTTATGCCTTTGAATAAACACCTCAGAGATGTTCCAACATTAACAACCAGATAAGACAATGTGAAGGTGCTGCATTTAACACAGTTGATAGCTGTGCTTAAGAGAGTTGGGAGTAAATGCCACTACTGGAAGTCCAAGGCAGTGATGGAGCTGACAGGAAAATCACAGTGAGACAGTAGAAAGGGAATGACAGAGAACTTGAAAATTAAGTATATATATATATATATATATATTCTAGAATTTCAATTCAATAACCATCTTGCACCTGCCATGCCTGCACAGAAAAATGGCTTGTGTAAAAAAGAAGAATATGAAAACCATAACTTAATGTTACCAAAATTTTTGAGGCCAGATGGAAAATCTATGTAATAGTAAAGAACGTATCTGGTCTGGTGGTGTGCAAATGTAAAGAAAACAAGCTGCACACAACCCTTATTAAACTAAAAAGCAGCAATAGTTTTAGGACAGTTTACCACAAACAGCTGGAAGAAGTTACAGAAAGAAAGTTTCAAGTGTCACAAATCCTACACTTTCACAACTGTAAGATTTTCTGACAAATTACAGTCTGAAGAAGCTGACTTCACACACACACACCAGTTATTTTTCAATAGCAAATCTCTTGCTCAAATGCATGATTTGCTTTCAGAAATGAAGAAATTGTTGGATATAGATAGCAAAATATTGAACTTTTTTGTGAAAAAGACTTCCTGGACAACTAGCTTTTCTGTGCAAGTCACTGCCCAGCCCATCATTATTTCAGGCTGAAGAAGAAATCTGGAAAGTTTCAAAACACAGTTTTTCACTTTTCATAATGAATATTGTCTGAGCTGATATTTGTGATGCACTATAAAACATAAGTATTCCAAAATTATAAATAATACGTAGGTCTAAATTTAATTACTGTAACTGAGTGGGCATTGGGATTCTTATACATTTTGAAGAGGGAGACCTAAGTCCGAGAATAAATAAATGTGACTATCACTTCATTAAGAAATAATTTGCTTATACAGACAATTAGATGTTTCCACAGCCTCGGGGTGTGGCAGAGGGGAAGTGTTCCCTGCCACATTGTTTGTCCAGCTGAATTGTCCGGGTCCCAAGTGATAACATTTTCTACTTGCTCTCCCTGGCATGTTATTCCACAGCTTCTTTATTTTCAGCATTTGAAAGTTATTCCCAGAAGCCAAGCTACATGTTACCTCACATTCATTTCTTAACAACATTAATTTCTTCACAACATCCACACAGATTTTGAAGGAGGAATCTCAATTCCCAGTGTAAAAAATATTGGGAAAAAAATCAAGAATGGAGCAGGGAAAGAGAAGAGAGCCACTGTTCCCCTTTTGCAGAAGGAGGACGAACAGGGTAACATTCTGAGAGCAACACAAGTCCTGTGATAACTAATGACCAGGACTTAAGGTCTTGACAGTTTCTACACCTTTCCCAATTAAAATATTCCTGTGCCTAAATTTTATCATGGGAAAATCTTCTCACCCTCAGAGCTCTTTAGAAATATAAATCACTGCCTTTCCACCTGCACATTAACATGTTTGTCAGTTGATAGCTGTGCCCCAAACACAAGCTTTCATAGTATTTTCTTGCAACCAGGTGAGGGGAAGGAAAGGAGCAGAAGGTATCCGTGCTGATTGTCAGTTTGGTCCATAAATCCTTTGATCACCTGGGGTGCACATGATATGAACAAGGGAAATGGCAAAGCATTGAGACACGACATCCAGCAAAGCTCAATCTTTTCTCTTATTTAGCTGAGGGAAAGCTCAGTTTCCCCTTGGCTAGGGTGCAGCTGAGTCAATCATTTGATGTCAAAGTGCTTTGAAGCAAGAGAGGCAGACGATATCCTGAATATCTGCTGTGAAAACCAAGCTGAATTCTGTTTGGTTTGCAAAAGTCATCACTACTAAATTCCATATAGCAACAGACATCGCACAAGAAGCCCGGTGAGAAACTAGGATCCAAACAGGGTGCACAGCGCCCAGGGATGCAGGGCATGGAGTACCACAGGGAGAGCTTGTGAGGTGCTGCCCATCCCTGCCCAGCAGAAAATTTCTCTGGGCATTGTTCTGGGAAGGGAAACACTCATTTTCTCAAGTGTGAAGAGCATCTGGCAAACTCTACCACAGCACCCCTACATTTTCATATTTCTTTGTTTTTAATTAATTTTTTTTTTCATAGATGGTTTTGCAGTATGAAATTTGCAAAGCTGAAATAATATTAAAAGAAAGATATCTTTCTTTGCAAAGTAATTTGAACTCAAAACTGAGTTTTGACTTAATGATGTTTGCAGATCTGTTGTGTTCATTTTCCCTGTATTTTCAGCATTCCAGCTTTTTCTGTGAGAATATTCATGAAAAGTGAATTCAAGGTAATAGCTCACTTTGGACTTTACGGTTGACTTTCATACTTGGCCTTTGGAAATCTCATTATAGCAATTAGCTGGATAGATGGAGGAAGAAAGAAAGAAAGGATCCCGTGAGGGAAAATCTGGGTTTAGTGAAATTGAGGAGAGTTTTGTCAATGGTAGGATTTCAGCCGTTATTTGTAATGTGACAAACAAGGCAGCTACAGTTTTCAAGTATCCATGGCTGGTGGCAAGATCTTACTCCAAAGAAATTAAAGTGGTCAAATGCTGGATACATCCAAGTCAATTTGCAGACAGGAAAAAGGCGCTGGTTTATAGCAATGTGAATTATTGGCTCAGGCTAGAATTCCTAACCTGAACAATTTTGCCAAATTTACAAAGCATTTGTGTGAATTAAATCTATTCCGTAGACATGGCCCTGGTAGTCAACTATAAATCTTGAGATGAAAAACTTAGACAATGAACCCTTCTACAGTTTTTAAATCAGGTAGCATTTAAACCCCATGAAAAGTGCTGCGAGGGGTTGTGATTTAAGGAAAATCAGCCAGGACTCAAGGTAGTTACATGCATACTACAGAAAAAGTTTATTTATTTTTGGCCCAAGAGCCAAGGAAAGAGGGATGGCAGTATCCCCTGCCCTGCCAGGTGCGCAAAGAGGGCCGCCCAGATTTGTCACCCCTCTTTAACCCCTTGTCTCATACATATGCAAATCACACCATGAACCCTTCAACATTATGTCATTTGCCATGAGTCCTTCAACCAATTATCTTCAATGTTTCTCATTCTTTTCCCCTTGTTGTGGCTAACACTCACTTTTGTTTATGTTCAGAGACTGCAGAACAGCATTTTTCACCCTTAATATTCAACCTTAACTCTCAGGCCTTCTGAATGATTTTAAAGTCTACTAATCCTTCTAAAAATCACTAGAAATTAATTAAATTTTCACTAATTCACTAAAATCCCTAAATCTCGATGCCCTTACCTAACTCACTAAATTTGTAATTTTCTGAATCTCCAAATCAGTTGCATTATTGTGGTAACACTGAAATCCAGCTTGACTTAGAAGGAACACATGGAGTGTGGGTGTGGGGCAGGTGGGAGTTATGGGAGGAAAGACAGTCTATTCCTTCAAATATTTTATTGCTATAATTTCTAACAAATTAAGAAAATTAAAATAATATTAAAATAACAACCTCCTGACACTGGTTTCCCAGAGAGTTGGTGAATGCCTTATCCCCGAGAACGTTGAAGGCCAGGTTGGGTGGAGCTGTGAGAAACATGACTTAATTGAGGATGTCACAGAATCACAGAATACTGTGAGTTGGAAGGGACCCACAAGGATCATCTAGTCCAACTCACCATCTAACGCCCGTACAGAGACCGAACGCACACTCCAGAGTGGTGAACATAAACCTAGTTCCCTCACAGGCGCACAGGCCACTCCGAGCCAGAAGGGACCCGCAGGACCATCCAGGCCAACACCCCCCAGCTAGACCATGTCACTAAGCTCAACATCCTTCTTAAACTGGGGAGACCAGAACTGCACACAGTACTCAAGATGTGGTCTGACCAGCGCCGAGTACAGGGGAAGGACAACCTCCCTAGTCCGACTGGCCACATTGTTCCTGATACAGGCCAGGATACCATTGGTCTTCTTAGCCACCTGGGCACACTGCTGGCTCATATTGAGTTTCCTGTCAATCATTACACCTAAGTCCCTCTCCACTTCACTAGTCTTAAGCCACTCCTCCCCCAGCCAATTGTGGTGCATGGGGTTGTTATGTCCAAAGTGAAGAACCCGGCACTTAGTCTTGTTAAACCTCATATTATTGGAGTCTGCCCATTTCTCTAGTCTGTCAAGGTCCCTCTGAAGGGCCCTCCAGTAGTTCAACATTTGCCCTGCTCACTGCAGGGGAGTTGGATTAGATGAGCTTTGATGATCCTTTCCAACCCAAACCCTCCTATGACTTGACAATTTTCTCTTTCTAGATCAGTTTTAATCTTGGATTAAACTTGGAGCAAATTGTGAGATTATTTTACCCTAAATACTTTTAACCCTAATTACTGAGACTGATTTTCTGTGTAAAAACCCTTTATCCTGTACAGTGTTTCCCCGCTCCCACCCTCCCTGGCCAGTTTCTTTGCTTAGTCAGTGGATTAAATAGAAATAATATGGAACTTTAAGAAAATGACTTGGTCATTTAGTCACTGATGGCTTGTTCAGATGAGATAATGAACTGGAAGGCTGACAGTTTTCTCAGAGGAATCTGTGCCTGTGTGCCAAGTAGTTGTCTGTCTAAAAGCAGCAAAGTCTTAAGGCATTTTATCTCCCTGGTAAATTACTCTATGTACGTGCACTCATTAATGCCCATCCTCACCACCCTGCTGGAAAGGGTGACAGTCCCCATGGATGCCTCAATTTTGGTGGGCACATCGTAATTATATCCCAAGGTCTTAGACGATAGGATAAAAGGTAAGTATGGACTGTGAACTGGCAACTCAGATATTGTGGTTCATTGTCTTTTCTTCACAAAGCTGAGTTTATATGTCTGACAAAATGATGGCATGCAGGAAGGGCATTTGGAAGGAGCTGGAGCACCACACTGGGTTTCTGACCTATCATTTGCAGGTTTCATATCCCAACACATTCATATTCATAGTTATATTCAGGGGAGGTTTAGACTGGATGTTAGGAAGAGCTTTTTCATAGAGAGAGTGGTCTCTCATTGGAATGGTCTGCCCAGGGAGGTGGTGGAGTCACCATCCCTGGAGGTGTTCAGGAAAAAACTAGATGAGGAACTCAGTGACATGGTCTAGATGATGGGAGGCTCAGATGGATGGAGCATGGTGCCCATGGTTCCACAGTTGTGGGTTCGATCCCTTGGAGGGCATTCACTTGGGAGTTGGACTAGATGATCCTGTGGGTCCCTTCCAACTCAGAATAACCTGTGAACCTGTGGGCACTGTCTCCTGGAGCAGACAAACAAGATGGGCAACCTTGCTGCTTTAGACAGAAGTGCAGTGTCTCATTTTATAATCTCTTCACTTTATTGGCTCTAGGGAGAAAGGGAATTATTCAAAGAGGAATTGTGTAAGTGCTGTCTTTGTCAAACATGTGCAAAATGAGAAATAAACATTTAAAACAGCTGAAGGGCAAAGAAGGCATTGCCAAGAAAATGCTCGTTGGAAAGAAGAAAATTAAATTTAAACTGAGTGCTACTAGTATTGCAAAAGAACAAGAAACAGAACCTTCTTCTATACACAGCACAGGAGCCACAATGAAAACCTGGGAGGGGAAGGGAGGGAAGGTGCCAGGACCAACACAGGACCATCACCAACAGAGCTGCCATGAAAACACAGTGCAGGGAGCCAAGCACGAGTCAGGGGAGGTTGAATTGGGCAACTTCCACAAGTATATCTTCCCACAGCCATGCCTTTCTCTGCCAGCAGTGGAACCAGCCCTGTTGCTGGCACCTGGATGGCAGTTGCCTGCTCCCATTGCCGTCACTTGATGTGGTGGCCCGTACACCCACCTTCCAGAATCCATCCCTCCCTCTGCTGCATCCCACCCTCTGTCAACAACCATAAATCAATGCTGCAAAAAAGGGAGCCTGAGTAGAGCAGAACTGCCTTGCTCTGCTTTGCTGCTGAGGGATGCTGGGGAGCAGGGGGAGCTTTCCTGTCCCCTGAAGCTGGTACAGCTCAATAGTAAACAGCATGCAGCCTCCAGCTGCAAGGAGTTCCTCTCAGGAGGGGACATCTGCACTTGCCTTACAGCCTGGAGTTTGCTCATCCCATCTGATTCTTTTCCTTCTGTACTACTCACAGGGATAAAGAACAGCCAAGATGTAGCTTGGCCCTGCTGCTCCCTTTTTGTTATGATTACGAAATATTATCATATCTTGGTTGGCTAAAGGAACAGGGTGTTTAATTTCTCTCTCTTATTCTTTATGGAGATGGGCCTGAGCCATGACGTTTGGACACAGCTCCTGCATTAAGCATTTTCAAATGTTTGGATGTAGCCATCCGGCTACTCCCCCCCTCCCCATGCCTCATCCTGGGAGCTGCAAAATCCCTGTAAGAGCTATAGAGGAAAGGAGAGACAAAGCTCAAAAAAACGGAGGAAAAGCTAGGGACTGGACTCCAGGGAAAAAGGCAAAGGAAAGGGGATTGCGGAGCTGGCACTGCCATGAATGTCAGAGAGCACACCAGATGTGTCAAAAGAGTGATCCCAGGAGATTAATTCCTGAGTCTTTCCAGAGACTAGTCCGAGAGAAAAGATTCTGCTCTTCCCTAGTGCATCAGAGCTGCAAGTTGAAGATAAGACCCAAATTGCACCAGCACCAACTGCAACCTAAACCACACTGCAAACATATTCATGTTAATGTAATAAAGCTATATTTCAACCTTGTTATATCGCGAACTGGAGATTTAAATGAAGGGAATTTTCAGGACAGAAGGTGGGAACAAGCTGGTTTTAGGGGACCCTCTCCCTTTACAACCCTAATTTTGTAAACGGCCCTTTAAACCCCATATCCAGTAGTACACTGAGCTGTCCAAGCTTTGCCCCTTCGCTTATGTATGTCATATAATCAGGAAATGGAAATTATACAATCTGTTTCTGGCTTCTGTAGCTAAGAAAAACACTGCCCAGGCTTACTGCAACAGACTACAGAATTTCTTAGTAACCTGGAATGCAAATTAATGAGACGGTTTCCCCTTTCTGATGATAGATGTCTTGCATGAGAAAAAAAAAACAACCCTAATATCTGAGCACAGGGTGTGAATTCCTCTCTTAGTTGCACTTAGATGTGTTTTAAGATGGTTCCAGTACTCAATTCAGATACTTTTAACCAAAACATAAACTCATAGCTTTTCCCATTTCCCCCCTGAAGAGAGTAGATATATTACTACCTAGAGGCATGTAAATCTGTACAAATTTATTACTCTGTTCTAATTAAGTTTATTTGTTGATTTATCCGTTTCACCTCTTTAAAGAAAACAGAGCTAAAAGCTCCTCAAAGCTGTGTGGTAACAGAGTCACCATCCTGTTTTAAGGCTTGTGGGCAGTAAGTCAGTCCTACCTCACCCAAACTAAAAAAAATCACCACACAGCGGATCCACAGACAAAATGAACTTCTTTTAATTTATCTTCTGAACTCCATGACTTTACTTGGGGAACAGGGGCAAAAGAGGGGAGATAGGGATGTGCCTGATCTCATGCACCCTGGCTCCCACCCTGCTGGTCTCTTGAAGTCTTCTCCCATCTGTGGGAAAGGAGGCTGATGAGCTTTCATTGACAGCTCTCACCAGTGTCACTCCAGGGGGATCAGGCAACAGGGTGTGATCTCAGCTGCCTCCTTCCTTCCTTTCCTCTCCTCTGCTGGGACCCAGGACCTGATGTAAATCCACTGACGTCAACAGGATCCTGATCAAAGGGGCCTGGATTAGACCCCAAGGGCACTGTCTCCAAGAACTATTTATGGCAAATCGATGTGACTTAAAGGAAGTGTCCTGTCTTCAAAATTAAACATAATCTAATTTTAAATATCAGGTAGAGCAATCTTCTATTTAGGTCCTGATCCAGGAAACCAGAGTACTTATTTAACTTTAAACATACTTATTTAAGTTCTATGCTGTCCAGCATGAGACCAGAACACAAGTTCACACGTCTTTGGTTTAAGTACATAATTAAAGGTAAGCAAGTGGCTAAGTGTTTTGCTGAATGGGAATGGAATTCTTGCATGCTTAGATGCTATGCTGAACCATGGAGACAGGGGCTGCTTTGTACTTGCTGAGTAGAGAGAACAGGGAGCCTCTACTACAGTGCCACTGACCGAAGGGTGAGGGAGTGAGCAAGACACTGAGTCAGCTTGAGGAGCAAATAAATGATTTGCATGGAAATCAGTAGGACTTTGGGACCTGCTGCAGAAATATTGACAGGAATAGGGAAATCTGTGTGCCTTGTTGCTCTGAATGCCTTCTGCAGGCTTTTTCCCACCTGGCTTTTCCTCCATCTCACAGAATCACAGAAAGATTAAGGTTAGGTGGTCATCTAGTCCAACTTCCCTGCTCAAGCAGGGTCCCCTACAGCACATTACTCAAGATTGTATATAAGTAGCTTTGGAGTATGTCCATGGAAGAAGACTCCACACCCTCTCTGGGCAACCTATTCCAGTACACGGTCACCCAGACAGTGAAATTCTTCCTCAAGTTCAGCTGGAACTTCCTCTGCAGCAGTTTCTGCCTATTGTCTCTTGTCCTATTATTTCTTGGCACCACTGAGAAGAGCCTGGCTCCATTCTCCTGGCACTCTCTCTCCAGGTACTCACTGACATCAATAAGATCCCCTCTCAGCTCTTCTCCAGCCTAAACTCCACCACTCTTTCTAGAGGGATCTCACAGGAATGCTTAAGCAAAGTGAATGTGAAAACAAAACAAGATGGAAAAGCATTTAAAATATTTTTCAGGAGCTTCTAGGCGATGTTAGACATCGCATTCCTGCTGTAAGCTGAGCAGAAATGAGATACCTTAATGTTCCATACTTCAAGTGTGTGGACACACCACAAATTGGAAGCTGTTCCTTGAGTTTTGGTGCTCAGATAACGAAGTGCCTGGCAGCTGGGCGACACTATATACGAGCTATAAATGAAAGCAAACAGGATATTTTTCAAACTGAGTGGGCCGTGGAGCTGTGGGGATGGGATGAAGGGCCGTGGATGGGGTGGATGGATGGGGCGCTGGTGCCACCTGCTGTCTCACCGCTTCCCGCTTGGCCACAGGCATTTATTTCGGCAAATATAGCTTTCCCTGCCTTCTCACCAGCTCCATCTTTCTCTTTGCTCAAAGTCTCCAGCAGTAGAAATATCTCTGCTTATTTTTGCTTTTCTGGTTTCAAACACTCAATTCGATCTCCAAGTCTTTCCAAGCAAACGATGCTCAAAGCCAGGCCATTATTGCCATTGATATTCCTCGGCTAAGTGCCACAATTAGCATTTTGCTTAAATTAGCATTTGCCACAATTAGCATTTGCACCTTCATTTATTACAAAATATCCCCAGCTTTGAAAAAGCAAGCCCCTTCTGCAGTTTTTGAATGTAAGGAGAAAACGTGGCAATGTTTGTTATTTCTGCATACAAATTTACTGGTTGATATTTATCCTGATACTTAGGGAAAAAAAAGGTGATTAATCTTTACAAATTCAAACTGGCTGATATTTGGGGCCACCAACCCCTCTGTCACCTGCAGAGCAGGCTGAGGAAACAGAGTCAACCCTGCCATGTTCACTCCCATAACTCAAGACAGCAGCTCACGGCCTCCTCATCCCAAAGGACTGGAAGAAAGGAAGAGGGAGGGAGAACAGCTCACCACTGGGGTATTAAGCTGTGTCAACGAGCACTGGAGATTCAGACGGGCTTTTGGAAAAAAATGCACATTCAAAACATTGAATGCAGCGCATCATGCACATACCAACAAGACAGGACTACACACACAGGGCGCCCATTCCCACTCTGACACCCAGCTTAGTGTCCAAAGGCACTTCCCTTCAAACGCTGTGCACTCAGATTTATTAGGCAGCTTTATGGACTGATACTTCCTCACATTTTAGTAGTTTGATTAATTCGGCTGGCACCTCTGATCTTACTTCCTCTACTAACATTTTCTCTTGAATGGGATGACTCTGTAGTCTCACCATTCATGTGTTTGAGTCAGATTTTACATCAAAGATGTCCTGGGTTTTATACTGTCAGAAGCAATTTTGTCCCAGAAGAATGAAGATTGTGATTATCCCAGGAGGAAAGCTGTCAACTCAGCTCTGTGTAGAAAAACTGCTGTCTACAAAAGCTTATACTGGACACCCTCTGGCAGACTGCCCTCTTAAAAAAAAAAGTCCACTGTTACCTACATGAAAGACTTTTTCTAAGAGCATTTGTGTGTTTGCTGACTTGGTTCATACAGTGAATTCAAATGAGAAGAAAGAGAAGTATGTCTTTCTTTTATAAGCACTCATTTTTCAGGGCAATGTATAGAAGAGTGATGAAGAGGATCATAAGGAAGATATATTTTGAGGAGAGACAAATGCTGAGCTTTGATGATGCTCTGTCTCTCAATTAGATCCAAAATTATTCTGGATCACACGTTTATCAGGGAATTGGTCAAGCTTCAGTTCAGGCTCGCCATAGACCTCAAACGCTGCTTGAAACACAGGAGCTGTCTTTGCCACACCATAAAATCAACTTCGTGTCCAGTGTAGTCATCTAGAAATCTGAATGTCAGTGGAATTTTTTTCTGGTCCTAGGATCATTTCCTTTTTGTTCTCTTTCCTCAGGAGAAATCATTGCCAATGAGTAAACTTGGCATAAGTAAATTGACATGAGATCTTGGAACTGAACCTGGTGCAAAACACAATCCTTTTCTCAATGTAAGACTGAAGGACAAATATTTTGAAGCACTTGAGCAAAACCTTAATACCCACTGATTTCAAGTAAACCGCACTGTAAGCTTAGAGTAGAATATGTGTTTAAGTGGTTTACTGATTCCAGGCTTGATTACACAAAATAACCAATAAAGAAAAAAACCTGTGAAAGAAACAAGAAATCTGAGTGACGAAGTCAAAAGAAAATAACTATTTTGAAAATTTTATAGTGAGAAAACTAGAGGCTGTCATTCTGTTCAGAAGCACAGATTTCTTCCTTTAAATTTGTGCCTTCCAGGCTTAATCTAATACGGTGGTATTTTGGATAACTTAAAAAAAAAAAAGCCTGCTTAAAAAAAATGACAGGATGGGGTACATTTCTATTACTGGAAATGGAATTTTAAGCTGAGTTTATCTTGTCAGTTTAACTCAGCAGTGATGTGAGCTTGCAAGAGGTGAAGTGGACCACTAATTGCCAGAAAGCTTGACAAAAAACTGATAAGTACAGGAGCTAAGAGTCTTTTAGATGAGAGATGTTCCAGGAAAGGGGGGACTGTTTGAACAGGTACTTTTTCTCTGGGAATTGGCTTCTCCCACAGTTCAGCGGTGTTTGCCTCACTTTTGTTCTCTGATCCCCAAAGGAGCACACTGGGGATTGTTTGCGCCAGATCAGGGAGACAGGTATATACCTGTACACCTTACTGCCAATGCCAGCTCCACCCTGCAAATCTTGCAGCTCTGTTTATGCTACGTTTTATCATGGCTCCAGACAGCCACAATTTTAATTGGACGGGCTGATTGTTTTTTTAACCCTTTTTTATTTACTTTATTTCGTTTTATGATGCTAATCTTGGCACTGGAGGACTCCTCTAATTCAAATTACAATATCAAAATACACATCAGCTAATATAACAAATGGCCATTCAGCTAAAATTAGGCAATCTACCATAAACAATAAGCCAAATTAAACCCACGCTTCTCCTTTCTTCCTTTTGGCCTGAGCTGCTCCCCAAATACCTAAGGAAGAGGGAAGGTTAACATATGCAGGAAGGTGAGGGGGAAGTACCAACCTTGCCCTGGGCTTTCAAGTCTTGCGATGCATTTTCCTCCTCACAAAGGGAGTCCAACAGAGGGAAAACCCCCACACCTCGGCCAGCTGTGAAACGGGAATCCCAAAAGTGGGAACGGACTATTTGGATGCAAGTTTTCCTTCTGAAGAGTTGCCATCACTGTCAGTTAGAAAAGGAAAGGGGAGAGGGACTGGCCTCACTTTAGGTGCTTTGTTCTGTTATGATGCCTCCTGGAGCTTCCTCCACACCCTCTAGTCCTCAGCCATTAGAAATAACTGCAGTAACAAAGGAATAAATAAAGGGTTTTAGGAACACATGAAAAGTCTAACTCCCTCAAGAGAGAGGCTGGGTCTTAAACTTGTGCTGGAAAGTACCTCAGGACTTGGGCTGGTCTCTGGTTTATCCAAGGGGTGCACAGGCAATCTTTGAGCGTTGACACGTCAGCATCAGCCAGAGTAGAGGTGTTTTGCTTCCAGGTTTAGGCAAGAGTTTCCCTCATTCCCATTTGTTCAGATGGTTATTTATGAATGAGCAAGCTGGCTTTATGGCACATAGCATCTCATAAATTCCCCCAGATCCCACTGGACCACTCCATAAAACACTTGCATACGCTACCGACTGTCAGAATAAGAAATGGTTTCCAAACAGGCTGAACTCAGGCCTTCCCTGAAATAGCCCAAAGTGGGTTTTGTGGAAGTTCTCCTAGCTTTGGCTGTGATCTCAGCAGGGAAACTCACTGCTGAGATACCAAGTATTGTATTTCCCACTCTGACTGTATGGTTTAGAGCCTGAAGGAAAAAAAGGTGCAAAATAATGTGCCAGACAAAACCTTAAAAGCATTTTTGTTTAAGGTAATTATGATCTCTATTTATGCCTACTAAATTACAAAGATTAATATTAAAGAACACACAAAAACTGCCAGAAGGCAACACCTGAACTGTGTATGCTTAACACCCGTGCTGTTTCTAAAGTAACTGCTCACTCATCTCCTTAGAGCTGCCTAGATAATTGCAACTTTTTTGTCTACAGTTCATTTGAAATGGAAGAAAGCAGGGATTTCCTAGTCTCCAGCCTGGGAATGCTTGGTGGACTTTGATCCATTGTTTACACACTGTACCTTTGATAATGCCTTACAGTATGGTGGGATTTTGTTCACCTCTGCACAGTGGGATGTTTTGCAGTCATGGCTGTGCCAGCTTTTCCATTTGAATCTTGCACATACAGAATTACCAAAGCTTTCCTGAGTCAGAAACAACTATAGATAAACATAAGTGTATGTTAATAGTATTCATATTAGTTGGACATTCATGCTCTATGTGGCTCCTACAGACAGCAGCAGCACTGACATTTACTGTCATAATTTTCTTTTCAAATTTCTTCAAGGTTTGTAATAAATTTCCCCAGAGTTTCAGCTCAGAAATCATACTATGATGTTTGTATCAAAAAGACCTCTAGAGGCTATCCAAAGTTTTTGGCGGCAAAGAAAACATTGTCCTCAATTTGCATGAAAATATTAGAAAATAAATTATATGAGTACAGTTAAACTGATGTAACTTTGCTGACTTACACAGAATTAAGACAAAAGTTAACTAGAACAAATGAATGACCTGGATATTACAGAATTCCAAAGTGAGCTTTTTTTATAAAACGTACATCTTCTGAAAATAGCTCATATTAGACCATATTTCAGTTTCAAATACGCTGCTCATCACTATGATTGATCTGTAAGAGATGCTACAGACACTCCTCAATTCTGCAATTTATAGCTAATGCCAAACATATAAGAAGACACAGCCTCCAGCCACATCAGGAGAGGTTCAGGTTGGACATCAGGAGGAATTTCTTCGTGGAAAGGGTTGTCAGTCAGGGAGGTTGTGAAGTCACTATCCCTGGTGGTGTTCAAGAAATGTCTAGTTGACAATGCGGTGCTTGGGATCACCAAAAATCTTAGACTCTATGATCTTGGAGGTCTTTTCCAACCTAAATGATTCTATGATTCTATACTCAGTCCTCAGACATATGTTGGTATCTGGGTCAGTAAGACAGACAGTGAAGATCTCCATCCTAACAAGCTCCAAGCTTCTCAATACTGACTGCAGAGAAAACTGAAAATTTTGTCTGTTTTACAGAAACTGCCAGCAAAGTGTGAATTTTTCATGAGTAACTGTGATTTTTCGAGTGTTATTAACAGCTTCTTTAATCCAAAGTTACAAGAAAAAGAAAAAAAGCAGGAATAGAGAAACTTGGCATCTTCTGTCCTTTTGCATGAGCTGGAAACCTCAGTTATGAAAACTGGATGGATAATAAATAGCTCTGTCCAAGTCATGATTAAAAAGATAGCATACCACTCAACATATTTCTTTGGTTCTTCATTAATGAATATTTGGTGCAATGTTTTATTAAATGCCAGAAACTCACATCCCGATGTAACTACTGATTTAATCTACCCAGTGTTAACTTGTAGGGAACTACTCACATTTTGCATCACAAGTACAGGAAGAACAGCTGGATTCTCCACACATTTCTTGAGGTGATAAGAGAACCCAGGCTGTCTGGTATGTGCTAAAAAACTCTAGCCTGGGTTATTTGGTTTAACATCTATTCTGTGGCCCTGAACAACACTTACTAATGTTTTCACAGGGTGCATCAACCAAAAAAGGAGCATGCCACAACCAGCACAGGTGTTGCCAGACTCCAACCTAGGCTCTGGATCCTCTGCCCAAATGTTGCCAGCGGTTAGATATGGCACTTTTGCAACAATTTTTGTAAGAAATGAGGACTTAAAGGAGTTCACACCATGAGGTAGGTCTGCTTGTGAGGGAATATCATGTTAAATTTCCCCCAGCAGGAACTTTTCCTTGAACTTGCCCTTAATCTGTGATTGTGACCAAGTTGATGCAGTGACTTGAGGATGAAATAAAGGAAGAGTGAAAAGGTTGCAGCTAAGAGGGCCAGGGGGTTAATAAGAGCACTAAGTTGAGGTACCCCCTTGCAACATGAACTCCATGGCCTTCACTGTCTAAACAATGAAGTGAATAATAGACACACCTTTAACAGTTTCCAAAAGTCCAAAAGGGAGAATGTGGATGAGGCCTCATTGAAAGGTTCTTGAAAGGTGCTCTGCTCTACAACTGGAAGACTTGGCTGAGGGGCCACCCCTACCATATAGTCTCTTAAAGGCTGCAAACATGGACCAGGAGTTCAGATCTTGCCAGGAAGAAATCACTTGCCACCTGACAAACAGACTCTTCTCACATCTTTTGGCTTGTTGCCTTGGGGAACGACTTTGGATCTTGACAATACAGAGCAGAAATGCAGAAGTCCTACAGCTACTAGTGCATTTTTTGCTACAGAATCACAGAATATTCTGATATGGAAGGGACCCACAAGGATCATTGAGTCCAACTCTTAAACTACACTACTGCCTCCCTGGTGGGAATCAAACCCCTGGTCTCCTGCATGAGAGACAAGGACACTCACCACTGTACTAAACAACAGAAAATATTAAGGGTCAGTCAGGGTCCTCTTACACAAGGATATGGTCATGTTGAGCCTGGACACAGCACAGATACCTGAAGGGTTTCGCCCAGGGATGCTGCAAGGGATGGTGGCAAGGTACCCACCAAGAGTCGCCAAAATGTGGAGAAGTGTAGAGGCGTCTGAAAATTCTTGGAGCATCCCAATGGCTTTCCATGGAGAAGTGAGCAGTGCGTCTCCTCAGCAACTTGACAGAGCAATATCTACATGGCCAGCAAGGTCCCATCCAAATGCAACTTTTCAAGCAAGCTATTGGGAAGAAGGAAATGAATTACCCGTTTATTATAAAGTGTGTGTAGAAATATAGGCTCCTGTATTGTTTCTATCATGAAGAGTTCTCTTCCTGTAATGTTTCAATCAACACTTTGCCAGCAGTGTCTAATTCTACATGCCAGAGATGCAAACTGCCTCATACCCTGCCCTTCCTTATGATTTCTACCTGCAGGTAGGAAACCCCACCCCCGCAAACCTGAACTGATTGTTTCAAGGCTGTCATCAGTTTGCAGTTTTTCTTCCTACCAGATGAACAGACAAGCTAGAAATTATAGAACTTCTATGGAAGATTATACGTTTAGCCCTTCAGAGTAGGGAGGTATGTAACCTTTCTTTCAAGCATCCCCCTGTCACCTTCCCACCCTCTCCCCGAGGCTCATTCCAGCTTGTTCACAAATCAGAGGTAACTGACAGCAGCAAATCAGACCCCATAAATCACTCAGGAGGTGCTGCAGCAGGGAAGGTGAGGGTGCACCGCCGCCGTGTGAATCAGAGGTCACCAAGATGTTCCTCACTGCTCCACTGCAAACCCTGTTCCTCTTTCTCATGCTTGAGACCACATCCAAGGCATCTACCCTGGCCATGAGGGGAATATGTGATTTCAGGATTATGTCTGAAGGGTCAAAACTGGGACCTTAACGACACTACCTTTAAGAATTAAGTCTTGGGCTGATCCTCTCTGATGCTTGTCTTCTCAAAAGAATGCCACTTATTATTGTGCTTCAGAACAGATTTTGACACCTTTAAGAATTAAATCATGACTTAATCTGCGGATGCTCAGCTTCTCAAAATAAGGGTACATATTAGTGCACTTCTGAACAGATTTTGGCACTGCATATGTTGGTTTATAACGCCAAGAGAAGGGAGGGACTGCAACGTTCTGCTTTACTGTGATGGTTTTGTTACACAGTGGCTAAAACCCAGCACACAGGTAGTCCTAATAACACCTGCTATGCTGACATTAGTGGGAACTATGAGCATAAACCTGCAGAGACATGAAAAACAGTGGTGAACCAATAAATTAGAACAAAGTGGTAAGTAAGAGAAATCTCCAAAGCGCTGTTAAATGGTTGTTTACCGACTGGAGCCCCTCAGTGAAATGATTTGCTTCAATGGATCACTAAATTACCAAAAATGTAGTGGGGGAGTTAAAGCTGAATATCTTAACACCATTGTTAACATCAAAGAGATTTCATTTTGCCAGAAAAGAGCCCTCAGCACCTGCAGAATGACGTCAAAACAAATTAAGTGGTCGCCACTATACTGTCATTAAGAAAATTCTAGGCCTTTATACCATATAAAAACTTGACAGACCAATTTTTGCTGGAGAAATTACTTTCTCTGCTCTATGTACCTACCTAGGTATTTCACTTTAATGAATTATAATTTCTGCTCAGAGTATTCCAAAAGGTACATGGGTAGAGGTGCTGAAGTGTAACTATGGAGACGAAATTCCTTGTAGATACACATCTTTTCAAATTGTGTTGAAAGTGTAGAGTTTAGAGAGATAAGAAAAACCACTCTGAAAAGCCAAGACTGCCTTCTGCAAGGATTTGGCACTTGAAATCAGTTTGCAAGTTGAAAGTAACAGCAAAATCCTACTGACTAATATTAAACGAAACTTTTAGATAGCCCTAAAACCAGTAAAATAAAAAGGAATTTAAACAAAGAAACTAATATAAAAACAAAAACATCCTATGTCCTCCCCAAAATAAAGCAAGCTTAAATGAATTTGTGGTTTTATTTCTTATTCTAACCTGTGCAACTTTGTTTTATGTTGCCATATATAATTTTCAAATGATGCTTGCCCTTTGGTTCTCTGAAAACCACTCTGGTGGAGTCCACGCCTCCAAATAAGATACATAACATGATGAAAACAGCAAGTTTTTATAAACTTCATTTTGCAAACACAAGATATTAATTGGCTTGATAAGGACCATGCAGTATTACTTCAACTGAGGATAATTCCCCAAATCCTACACTATGAATTGAAGTAATTTTTGAGCTCAGCACATTCACGGTATAACAGTATCACAGCACAGTTATACCTCCTCCATCGCGAGGAAAGGGACAGGCCAAAGGCCTCACGAAATATTATTCTCGCAAAGAACGGCAGGTCGTTAATATGCATGCAGGTCACACCCATTGCTCCACCCCCCGGAACTCCGAAGCGCTGCGGACAATTCTTTGCTCCTTCCCGTAGTCTGTCTTGGCACAGGTGAGCAAAGGGAACCGTTTCTGAGCGGCTGCTGTGACCGCAGCCCAAACCCCGCGCCGCTCCCTCCCCCAGCCCCCCGTCCTGGCCCGACCCCGGTGCTCATGTCGACCCCGGGTGACCCGTGCCAGCCTGCACGTGCTCGCCCCGCCTCCGCGGTGGGTAAGGGGCTCTCTTCAGCATTCTTGGAGCCTGGAAAAACCTTAACTTTACAACACTGCAACACCCTGTGCACTTATGGCGGGGGGGAGGCAGGGGCAGGGACCGGGGCAGGGACCGAGTCAGGGCTCTAAACGCCACTGCGAGCTGTGGTAAATTGCGTGCGCTGGGAGAGACCGCCCCGGGCGCGCGCCAGGGGAACCACGCGCCAGGGGACCCTGCTGCCGGCGCGTGCCGGAGCTGCCTGTCGGAGCCTTCCGCCGGTGCGGGACTGCCGCCCTCCCAGCACACACCGTGTCTCACTTTCGTGAGGCAGGCTCCCCGTTCAGGGACCGGGGGCACAGTGCTGCCATTCCAAGCCCTCTTCCCCACAGGGTGGGGTGAGTCCCGCCCCACAGGCACCGTGTCACCGCCTCTCGGCAGAGCAGAGTCAAACTGCGCATGCGTCAGGCAGCTGGGCTCGCAGACGGCTAAATCATATTTGCAAAAAAATTGCTTCGCAAATGGGCGAGGTCGTGAAGGAGAAATCGCGATACAGAGAGGATTCACTGTATTAGCAAGGTTGGAAGAGACCTTGGAGATCATCTAGTCCAACCTGTAACCCAACACCAACCCATTGTCTAAACTATGGCACTAATTGCCTCATCCAATCTACTCTTAAACACCTCCAGGGATGGCGACTTCACTATCTCCCTGGGCAGACCATTCCAATGAGTGATCACTCTCTCTGTGAAAAACCTCTTCCTAACATTCAGTCTAAACCTCCCCCGGAGTAGCTTAAGGCCATGTCCTCTGGTTCTGGTGTCCTTGGCCTGAAAGAAGAGATTCTCACCCACTTGGCGGCAACCTCACTACTCCTTCAAGAGTTCTGTATCTGACTAGTTAATGGAGCTGAGAGAAAAGACCTTAAACAACTTCCGGGGGATTAAAACAAAGCACAGAGACACTAGTGAGAAGCTGTTGTGTTATCCTTAGGAGTAACTAATGCTAGGCAGTGTTTGAAATCTCTTATTGCATTCCTGCAAATGAGGAATATTTGCTCTACTAAAAACCATAAGGAAGCACAACAAGGAATTACTAGTTTACACTTAAAACTACATTCTTGTGCAAGAAACTGTGTTGTTCAGTTCTATGCTGCTCAAAATCGCCAGTGTCAATAGTGAGATAAACCTAGGACAGATTTTCATGAAAAATATCATCCGCCTCGGCTTTCCCAGTTTAGCAGTCCTGGTCTGGAGGTGTGGTAGACAGATTTTTAGGATGTATTCATGTGAAGTAAAGCCTCTAGGCAAGAGGAGTAGTGTTTTTCAGTATCTATGATTGATTATCATAATCTTGGAGAGTCTGGTACCTGTTCAGTTGGACTTCTTTTATAGACACAATGTAAAAATCCATCCCACTCCCCAATCTAGTACTGTTGTACTGCAGTATTTCCTCAGGTTTACATCTTTAGTTGTAATTGCTGTAGATTAATTCCTAATACTAGTTTATCCCTATGAGGCTTTTTATGGATTTTTATCCTTGGTCAGACACTTCACTGGCCAAACTGCATTGCAAGTCTGCAAAACATGACAGATCCTACCCGCTCTTACCTTCTTAAATAAGCAGTCTCTAAATCTGACTTCAGGAAGAAATAAAGCTATTTCAAAGAGGAAACAGGGAATCTACAGTATTCTGGAGTTGAGAAGCTCAGTTTTGAACAAGAGCATAACAGTAGCTGAAAATTGCTTTCTGGCCTTATTATGTGCAGGGATTTATTGGCACCCCCAGAACTACACAAAATATTTCTCTTATGTCGGAAAACTGTTTGTCATGCCATTAGCTTTGTTGATATTTACAGAACTGCACAGCTTTCTGCTGAACATTTATTCCAGGGTGGTTAAAGCCAAGAAAAAAGAGAGGAAGAAAAGAAGGAATTTATTTACAAGCCCTAAACAAGGGTTTACCTCCTCTCCTGCTGGTCAGCTTGAGGTTCTATCATATTTTCTGTATTGAAGGAATTTTGACAGGTCTATGTGTGACACTAGGTTTCCCTGTAATTAGATGCTGTGCCATCAGGTACCTCCCACTGGCAACCAGTCTGCCTTAAATCTGCCAGCAACAAAATGTCCTCAGGGAGGCCAGTGCCTCCACAAGCTACTCACCTGTCACCTGTGGGGTGTACCTGAACGCAGCTGCCTATGTCAGGGACCTGCCCCCAGATCCATGGGACGGCTATGGACAATGTAAAACCTTTGTCCTGTCTCACTGCTGTGGTTCTGAACTTGAGAAAAGCTCTTTCTCCAGCAGCAAAAATCAAGCAGGAAAATCTGATCTAAATCTCCCACCACTAAAGCCATCAGCAGGGCCACTCCTGCACTGCATCAGGGTACAGCTACCCCTCTTATATATTGATGTGTTACAAGATATTTTTAATGGCTTTGAAAAGAGCTTAACCAAAAATATATAATATTTGAATGAAAGATAATCTTAAATTGTATGTAATGCTGTGCTTACCATTAGACAGCTGCTGCTTTTCATTTGAAGAAAAAGCAGTATGTGAAGTAGCTGAAACTATACCACGTGGAAGACAGGCATAACAATAAAATACAACAAAGCTTAAGGAGCACGAGGCAGGACAGACTGTTGAAGAAATGAGCTGAAAATTTTTTCCATCTGAAGTCATTGCAATATTTATGATTTTGTTATTTCTTAAATGTCACCTACAAAATAAGAAGCATTATATAACAGAGAGCTATTGCTAAATACCCAAACACATGCCCAAGCCACATGAGTGCCATAAACTTCAAAGCTGGCTTCCTAATTTAAAAGTTTTTAATAATGCATTTCTTGGAACTGCTCTTAGTGGTCTCAGATATACATAGATGTTTACTTCGCATATAACAACTTGCAAAAGAAGAATACAAACCTGCTCCATGAGCATCATATGAACATCACTGTTGGATACAGCAATGAGAGAAACCCTAAACTCCAGAAACTGGGCATTACTCTGCATCTTCAGAGCTGTTTCACAGCAATAATTTCTCTTTCAGCTTTCTTAATTGTAAGAGGTTCCTTCTTGATCATAAGAGAACCCAACCAATCAGCATCATGTTGAAGTCATGGTTTGAGTATCTAACTACACTTTATTTCACTATATTGAGCTCTTCAGACCACACAGCCTAGTTGCTTTAACTATGATAACGTGTGAAATATTACCTTGCAACAGCACAGAACCTGCTTTACGGAACAATAAAATCCTTGGAGGTGTAGGGTGACCATACAAGTCTTACTAAAAGATATATTTTGGTTTTTTTATAGAGGAACGAGAGTATTTTAGGAAACAAGCACTCTAACTCTTGGGTGAAAAGCTGGCTATTCAAGTCTTTGCACATCTCATGGTCTGATACACAAAACTAGAAATTAAAATAGTAACATAACGACACCAGAACAAGAAGACATAGCCTCAAACTAAGCCAGAGGAGGTTTAGGCTGGATGTTAGGAAGAGGTTTTTCACAGAGAGAGTGATCTCTCATTGGAATGGTCTGCCCAGGGAGGTGGTGAAGTCGCCATCCCTGGAGGTGTTTAAGAGAAGACTCGATGAGGAGCTCAGTGACATGGTCTAGATGGTGGGAGGCTTGGATGGAAGGAGCGTAGTGCCCGTGGTTCCACGCTTGTGGGTCTGATCCCTGGATGGCCGTTTGCTTGGGAGTTGGACTAGATGATCCTGTGGGTCCCTTCCAACTCAGAATAACCTGTGAACTTGAAGATGACCACTGAGATTGACAGACGTCCGTGTCAAAATTTGTAACTTTCACTCCTCTGCTGAAATAACTTTTGACCAAAAAAGTGTGAATGAAGAAAAAGTCACTAATCTCTCTTCAGAACTCAATCTATGAAAGCTTCTTTATCATATTTACAACAAGGGTCAATTTGTGCAGTTTCCATTCTCTCCCAGCAATAAACCAAGTGGAGGATTCGATTTCCAGGTCCTGCCAAGTAGTTTTGCCAAAGTGTGAGAAGCAACACAATTGATTACTAATTAACAACTTTGTGTGGCATTTGGCAACTGGAACCCTATTTAGCAAAGTCTATTTAGCAAAACTCAAGCCACAGGGAAGTGATAGGAATTCAGAGACATGAAAATTTGGGTATGGGCAAGTCCGAGAGAGGGAAATTCAAGAACAGAGGGAAATGACAAAAGTAATCGAATGCTTTGCCTGGCATAGGAAACTCTATCTCAATGTCTAGAATGGCCTGTCACTTGATTAAGAACATAGAGGTCTGCACAAAGCTGCCTGAAATTTGTTGTCATCCAATCCAAAATTCCTTGTCTCCACTGAACACAGAATCTGAAGACTTTTCCATTTTAAACCAAACACTCACACAACTCTTATTTCTGAGGTTAGTGATTTTCAATGAAAAATCTGAAAATGACCCCAAACTTTTAAAAACTGCGAAAACCATTTTTCCAGTGTGGTGGAACTTGATGAATACTTTTTGTGCAGCTGCATAGGAGAAGGAGCAAACCTGGCAGTGTGCTAGTATACAGCTCCATAAAAGCATTCCTGTCCTTTGGCTCAGCCACCACTGGTGTATTTCGTTGCAGCGTGAAGACCAGAGTAAAACCCATGGGAATGTGCCAAGGCTAACCTGCAGGGAGCTGAGGGAAGGTTCACACTGCTGGGATGAGGCATTAATATAGGCCATCTTGGAAAATTCACCTTATCCTACCCTATCAAGGCAGGGGGGCTACACAGTTATTTCCCCTTGTCTTTGTCCTATGCTTCATCCTGGCAGTTATCCTCTGCTTTTTGCCCTTTGGACAGGGCCATTCTGCTGCCAGAAGGCGCTTGGAACATGTAACTTTGATTCAAATATCTTCTTCCTGTTCCCATGTTATTTGAGGGGGGAAAAACCCAACCCCCAAAACCCTGGAACATGTAACTTTGATTCAAATATCTTCTTCCTGTTCCCATGTTATTTGAGGGGGAAAAAACCCAACCCCCAAAACCCTACAATAGAAAACCCCCAACTTTGCAAGGCTGTATTTTGCTGAACTCTTTGAATTCCAGCCAAGTGACATCACAATAGTTTTTAAGATTCCTCGTTTGAGAATCACAAATCCAGTGATTGACCTAGGGTTTTCACTTTGATGGCTTTTTATTAATACCTGATATAAAACCCCACAATATTCATACTTCGAGATGACTGCTGTGCCAAAGGAATGGGAAAGGCAGATGATGCTGGATTCCCTTAAGAACACACAGTATCTTACTGACACGCCGTTTCTTCCTTTTATTGCAGTGATAATGCTTCAATTTGTCCCCTAAAAAGTACTTCTGTGCCACCTAGTGGAATCATAGCTTAGTGACATAATTATTTAACACTTCATTACCAGACCATCAGGTGTTATGGAATTTTCTTGTCACTGTTAACACGTTTGTCTTTCAGTATGTCCTGGTCAGGACAGAAGCATCAACCAGGTTGGACCAGCTGGGACCTCAAGCTACCAAGCTCTATGTACAACCTCCACAAAACAGTTGCAAAATTGGCATTGGCTCAGTCAGAAGCCACGTTAGATAAAATTTTTATTAAAAATCTAGCAGATTCTAGCCTTTTCTGGTAAGAAAAACTTTTTCACTCCTTTCCTTCCCATCTGCACATACTGGTGAGTCACAGTGCCTCAGGCACTGTTTTCTCCAGGTATTTTGGTGAATGCCCCCTCTACAGCTTTTCCATGNACAATAGAAAACCCCCAACTTTGCAAGGCTGTATTTTGCTGAACTCTTTGAATTCCAGCCAAGTGACATCACAATAGTTTTTAAGATTCCTCGTTTGAGAATCACAAATCCAGTGATTGACCTAGGGTTTTCACTTTGATGGCTTTTTATTAATACCTGATATAAAACCCCACAATATTCATACTTCGAGATGACTGCTGTGCCAAAGGAATGGGAAAGGCAGATGATGCTGGATTCCCTTAAGAACACTCAGTATCTTACTGACACGCCGTTTCTTCCTTTTATTGCAGCTTCAATTTGTCCCCTAAAAAGTACTTCTGTGCCACCTAGTGGAATCATAGCTTAGTGACATAATTATTTAACACTTCATTACCAGACCATCAGGTGTTATGGAATTTTCTTGTCACTGTTAACACGTTTGTCTTTCAGTATGTCCTGGTCAGGACAGAAGCATCAACCAGGTTGGACCAGCTGGGACCTCAAGCTACCAAGCTCTATGTACAACCTCCACAAAACAGTTGCAAAATTGGCATTGGCTCAGTCAGAAGCCACGTTAGATAAAATTTTTATTAAAAATCTGGCAGATTCTAGCCTTTTCTGGTAAGAAAAACTTTTTCACTCCTTTCCTTCCCATCTGCACATACTGGTGAGTCACAGTGCCTCAGGCACTGTTTTCTCCAGGTATTTTGGTGAATGCCCCCTCTACAGCTTTTCCATGCTTCATTTCCAAAAATTAATTTCTTAATTGTTCTGAAATACTCTATGTGACCAGAAGACTCTGTCCTCCCCTTATGAGAACCTGCTCAAGGGAAGGGTAAGTAAACCAGTCCAAATACTACAGAATTCCAGCAAGAATTTTGCTCTTTCTAAAAAGCTGCAATGTGAAAAGTTACTCCAAATGAATAAATAAATGCCATATTTCACTTGAAACCAGCATTCACTTGCTTTTAATGTGAACAGTGAACTCTCCCTCCCATGGCAAGGTTTACTTGCTTCTGTGGAAACCTCTGCCAGCCGGACTTTGTAATGACTTGGTGTTGCCTCCTCAAGTGCTATAGCAGCCCTACAATAGCCATCCAAAATGTGAGGTAGTTTTACTTCTGCAGAATGTGCAAGGAAACGCTGTGCCTTTAAGCCAGCTGGCAGCTAGGAGAGTTGAAGAGAAAAAATAATTTAGAGCTGTGCAATGTATAAAGAATTAAGGCATCATCTCAAAACGTGCACATCCTGTCCCTGTCCCCAGTGACCAGACCCCACTAGATGGCAATCCAAGCCTTAGCTCTGTCCCTACAAGCTCCTCTGCTGCTCTGGGAATTGTGTTCCTTGGCTGGTTTAAAAATTAAGAGGCCCAGGGTCTTCATATAAATATCTTTCCTCTTTTTTTTTTTTTCCTCTCTTCTTTCTTCCCTGATAGTTTAGCTTTCAAAATATGTAGCAACTGATTTTTTTTTTAAATGAGCTGTTCTCTTTGTAGTGTAATACTTAAATTAAAGATATAGATTTCTGGCATAACACACATTATTTACAGAGAATAAATAAAAAACCTAAGTATTTTGAATGCAGGCATCATCAATGTACAAATTTATTAATTTAGCCCATGAATAGTTGTCTTCAGGCTTACAGGGGAGGGAATCAGTACGTTACAGGAAGATAACTGACTATTTCACCACTTGTGAAACCCTTGGCCTACTAAAAAGTGCCTTTACTCTTCCTCCTCTGTCATAATTCCTAAAAGATGTTTCATGGAATGCTAAATGAACACCTAAGCCAAAGAGATAGCATTTCCTCTGAAAAAGGCCCAAACTTTCATTTAGCAACATAACTAATTTATATTTACAAAACTTCATAAAATAATGCAATCCTTCTCTATTAAAACTATAAAGGAATTGTTTTAAATCTGTCTTCTGGTTCTCGAAGTATAGTAGAATAATGGTTTTCTTATTGTTTACTTTGCAAGGAACTGATTGTAAAGCAATTGGCTTTCTCTCATCATTAAACATGAGATCTGTGAACTAATGAGGATCATTCCTAGTAATAGTTTGCTCACTGAAGAGCAGAATAAAAACAGCCGCACTGCAACAAGTGGTTTGCAGAAGCAAAAAGAGAGATTTGGGTGTTTGTCATATTCAAATGTCATATAAAGCACTCATTTTTATATACAGCCCCGTATTTACCAGCTCTCTGGATACAAATATATTCCAATGGACGTTCCAGTATTTTAACTCTTCACAAAAGTTCCCCTTCAGACTTGTTTGTGCCCCAGCACTGGCACAGGTTGCCCAGACATGTGGATGCCTCATCCCTGGAAATGTTCCAGGCCAGGCTGGATGTTGCTCTGAGCAACCTGGTCCAGTGAAAGGTGTCCCTGCCCACGCAGTGGATTGGAGCTGTATGATCTTTGAGGTCCCCTCCAACCCAAACTTCTCCTTGATTCCACAACACACAGAGCCAAGCAAATTCAGCCCTTCTTAAGGAAGAAGTTTTGTGCTTCTACAGTCATATCCTGAATCCAGCACAAGCTAAACTTAGTTTCAACCAGTGCTGCTGCAGCTCCATCTTGCTGGAACAAATGTTCAAGCACTAATATATTCCGTTTGAATGAAAATGAGCAGTTACAGTAAACTCGCTTCCCACTTCCAAAAGAAAATTTCCTCTAATTTAATTTTAAAGAGCAAATCCTTCTCCCCCCCGCTGAGTACAAACAAACATCTGGAACTGCTGCACTTTGGGTTTTGTTTATATATTTAATGGATGGCCAGAGGGTTAGCCGCTGCCAAATAATTCTAGTCTTAGGAGTTTACATTAACAAATTTCCGTGGGATTCAGGATTCATTTGCCAAGTTTCACATACAAGCAAATCTCTTGTGGTTGAGTTGCAACTCCTGGAAAGAGCAGTCAGCACATGGAAAGGCCAGACATGCATCCTTAATTCATCTTCATCCCCAAGCATTATTGTACAGGGTGAAGTTGTAACATTTAACCCTGCATGAATTTTACTGAGTAAGAACTGGCAAACAGCTGTAGCTGCTCTACTGGTCCTAAAGTTGCCTCTGGGGAAAAGATGTGGAAGTGACCTGAACATGATTTTTCTCTCTGGTGATTACAGTGAATCCCCCTGCATTGCAACGTCTGCATTACTACCCCAGGGATTTGCGAGGAAAATTTCTCGCCATTTTGATTCAACCATTTGTGAGTTTACCTGGCNTCTCTCATCATTAAACATGAGATCTGTGAACTAATGAGGATCATTCCTAGTAATAGTTTGCTCACTGAAGAGCAGAATAAAAACAGCTGCACTGCAACAAGTGGTTTGCAGAAGCAAAAAGAGAGATTTGGGTGTTTGTCATATTCAAATGTCATATAAAGCACTCATTTTTATATACAGCCCCGTATTTACCAGCTCTCTGGATACAAATATATTCCAATGGACGTTCCAGTATTTTAACTCTTCACAAAAGTTCCCCTTCAGACTTGTTTGTGCCCCAGCACTGGCACAGGTTGCCCAGACATGTGGATGCCTCATCCCTGGAAATGTTCCAGGCCAGGCTGGATGTTGCTCTGAGCAACCTGGTCCAGTGAAAGGTGTCCCTGCCCACGCAGTGGATTGGAGCTGTATGATCTTTGAGGTCCCCTCCAACCCAAACTTCTCCTTGATTCCACAACAGACAGAGCCAAGCAAATTCAGCCCTTCTTCAGGAAGAAGTTTTGTGCTTCTACAGTCATATCCTGAATCCAGCACAAGCTAAACTTAGTTTCAACCAGTGCTGCTGCAGCTCCATCTTGCTGGAACAAATGTTCAAGCACTAATATATTCCGTTTGAATGAAAATGAGCAGTTACAGTAAACTCGCTTCCCACTTCCAAAAGAAAATTTCCTCTAATTTAATTTTAAAGAGCAAATCCTTCTCCCCCCCGCTGAGTACAAACAAACATCTGGAACTGCTGCACTTTGGGTTTTGTTTATATATTTAATGGATGGCCAGAGGGTTAGCCGCTGCCAAATAATTCTAGTCTTAGGAGTTTACATTAACAAATTTCCGTGGGATTCAGGATTCATTTGCCAAGTTTCACATACAAGCAAATCTCTTGTGGTTGAGTTGCAACTCCTGGAAAGAGCAGTCAGCACATGGAAAGGCCAGACATGCATCCTTAATTCATCTTCATCCCCAAGCATTATTGTACAGGGTGAAGTTGTAACATTTAACCCTGCATGAATTTTACTGAGTAAGAACTGGCAAACAGCTGTAGCTGCTCTACTGGTCCTAAAGTTGCCTCTGGGGAAAAGATGTGGAAGTGACCTGAACATGATTTTTCTCTCTGGTGATTACAGTGAATCCCCCTGCATTGCAACGTCTGCATTACTACCCCAGGGATTTGCGAGGAAAATTTCTNCAACTCCCCCTCCAGAAGCGGCACGGAGTGTTGCAATGTGGCAAAGTTAAGGTTTTCCCAGACTCCAAGAATGTTAACCAGAGACCAGGGACACCCTTTCCCCATCATGGAGATAGGGTGAGTGTGTGCGGGTCAGCGTGGGGCCCCCTAGGGCCGGTGCGGGGCTGGGCCGTCATGAGCACTGGGGCCGGGGGGGTTTGGGGAGGGAGCAGCAGCACAGGGTTTGGGCTGTGAGCACACACAGTTGCAGCAGCTGCTCAGAAATCACAGAATCACACAGAATATTATGAGTTGGAAGGGACCCACAAGGATCATCTAGTCCAACTCATCATCTAACACCCATGCAGAGACTTCTCCCCTGTACTGAGAGAGACCATGGGAAGGAGCGGAAAATTGTCTGCAGTGCTCTGGAGGGCCGGGGGGTGGAGCAATGGGCATGGCCTGCATGCATATTAACGACCTGCGTGTCTTTGCGAGTTTGGCATTTTGCGAGGCCTGTGGCATGACCTGTTCCTCGTGAATGATGAGGTATAACTGTAATTTTACAGATAACTAAAATTCCACCTGAGTGTTTAAGGTGCAACTCCTATCACACTCTCCCTGCCAAAAATCGGTTTACTTGGTCAGATATTTAAAACTCCTAATCTTTAAAAGTATGGGCTTCCAATCCTGTATTTGAGGACCAAAGCAGACAGGATTCTTAGAAATGCTGCAAGTCCACAGCTGCTTGTGAGTTAAGTCTATCAGTGTAACAAACATTTGGCTGCCATGCAGCCCATGTGTTTGGAAGAGAAAAACCTTTTGAAATGGAAGGTAATGACCACTGGATTTTAATCCTGGGGGAGAAATAGGTCAGTATTAAGAGAAACCATAGATGACAGGTAGACTCAATGTCTGCAAAACACGCCTACATAAGTTATTTGCTATAGAGATAGATCACAAAAGTAAATTACGCATTTAGTGTAGATTGATTAACTGTGTTTTCATACCTACTTACACATCTGTGCACATATATAGACATACAGCTGTCATCTAAACAATGATAGTCCTGCAGAGAGAACCCAAGTGTTGTGTTTAAAAGAAAAATAATTGCTACACATGTGAATTGTCTTCCTACAGCAATAAAAAGATATTCAGGTATTACTTGCCCTAGTGTTACCTCAGTTCTCACCTCCTTACAGTTACTGGTTACTGGAATTGGTTACTGGAGTTTTAAAGCATGGATTAACCAGCTTCCCAGGGTGATTGTTTATATTCCATTGGCTTTAAAATTGCATGTTGTTATTTTAAATTGCTCATTTACAACCTCAGTCACTGCTTCCCACTCTTTCCCTTCCCCAGTCCTCCCTCTCCAGGGCCAGAAGGAGGAATAGGAGCAACAAGCTCCCCACGGTGAATCCGGTTCAGTTACTCGAGTATTTTCCTTCCATCTGGGAACTGTTCAAAAGCCGCAGAGTGTTTCTGTTGCTGAATACCATATACTTTCAGTTTTGCCTGCATGTTTTTTTGCACAGCTTCAAGGATTTTCATCCGACTACCAGGCTTCCCACTGTGGCAAACCCACATGAGCACAGACATTTAGCCCTTGCTGAGAATTTAATTTCTTTGTGCAGAGTCCAGTCACATGTACAAGTTTTGTTTTATATCCGTTTTGGTTCTCTTCCTGAACACCTTTTATTATAATCCTCAAAGAAAATAAATGCATCTTACCTCTAGACAGGAAAAAGTTTGATGATCAAGCTGTCTGTGCTTTTTCCCTTCCAATTATTATAGTGCTGAATTTTCTTTTCATAAGCACCCATTAATCTCTGTTTGAAGACCGTTACAAAGTGACATTAATTTTCAGTGTGGCAAGGCGTTTTTAAAATTCAAGATTATCTTTGACGAATTCGAATTATGCAACATTTACTTAGAGATATGGAAAGAAGAAAAGGGAAAACAAGTGCATTTAGTTTCCTGTGTGAATTTAGATGGTCAATTTTGAATTCTTGATTGATTTTATTCCCCAAATTTGTCATAAACCAAGAATTCCTCCCCCATACCTCAACTGATGTGCTGAACCATGAGAAAAATAGTAATGTATAGTTTTGTTTCACTTGCCTTCTGTTATTATCACCCATTCAGGAAGAGATAAGCTTCCCAGAGCGGTGATGAGCGTGAATTATCTCCTTTTAAATGAACACAACAGTTATAAGAAAGTGACAAGTCTGATATAACTACCCAACATGTTGTCATGGATTCACAATTCACTGAAATTTCACCTGAAAACTATTAATTCTGTATAAAACCATGCCTGGTTAAGCATCAGGTATAGACTTCTACCTGTATTTTCAACCACAATTTGCAAACTGACTCATTTATATTAAAAAATAACCTTAATGTAATAGTTATTAACATACAACCCTGCTGCTCTAAGTATGCTGAGAATGAAAATTGTTATTTAAGTCTCTCATGGGTTATGGTAGATGCCATTGAAAATGGAATAAATATGAAAAGAAGACAATACTATTGTTTCTTTAATAGATTCCTATTATTTATGACATAGAGAAAGTTTCTAAGCTTGCATTATTAATGTGCTCTTATCTGTTATGCATAACAATACTAGAAAAGATTTACAGTAATTTTCAAGGTAAAACAAGGAAATTGAAAACTAGGGCACTGGCTGGTTTAGTGCATTTTTCAAAGTTAAGCCTTTAAAGTAGGTAGTGGGGGGAAAAAACAGCTTGTTCACTACAGATTCTCAAGAAGTCAAGCAGAAAATTATAATCTGAAGAAAAATAGCTTTTAAAGAAAGCACAGACTTGCAGTATTTTCTTACAATTACTGGAAGATTTTGCACCTCACAGCAGTTCAACACCACTGAACAGAAACTGTAGGCTTGGTATAAATACATAAATCAAAACCTGAGTTCTTATTCCAAGCCTAAAGTTCCAGAAAAAAAACCCAAATCAGATGAATATGGGTGCTGTTTTTTTAACACACATATCCCTCTTTTATAGTTTAGTGTTTTGTTACTTGATCTTACACTGGTGAACTCCTTCCATCAATAAAAATCCGTATTTTCACTGAAGATAAAATTCCAACACAATGAGTGAGAAAGAGAAGAACACACAGGAGAGCTGTGTATCAGCAACCCCTCCAAAATGTTAGAATAGGTAAAGACCGCCATCTGTGGAAGTAGTAAGTCACTTGAACCCTGTAAATTATTCAATTTCCATTTAAATTCTCCCAACTCACCTTTATGTCAAAAGAACTGCCACCAGTATAGTCCAAGGCTGTTGCTTCCTTAAGTTGGCCCTCCTACAAGAAGCAGCTTCCTCAGCCTTTATCTCCTTCCATTCTTCATGTGTTCCTTAGTTATCACTCCACTAAACCATAATAAGCTGCCTTGATAAGTCTTTTCAGTCTTTCTAATGATCCAAATGCCTTTTCTTTCAGTTCCATTCAGGTTCTTCAGTTCTTCTGTGTAAAAATTATTTTCCTGCAGGCTCATTTGTAGTGTTACAGTGAATCCCTGCTGCATTGTGACCTCTCCATTACGGCCCCGCCCATTCGTGAAGCAAATTTTTTGCAATTATGATTCAGCTGTCTGCGAGTTTAGCCGGCCGACGCATGCTCTGCCGAGGGGCGGTGCCGCGGTGCCTGTGGGGCGGGACTCACCTCGCCCTGCAGGGAGGGGGCTCGCAATGGCGGCACCGTGCCCCCGTTCCTGAACCAGGAAACTGCCCATCGAAAGTGAGGCAAGTGAGGGGGGGCAAGTGCTGTGTGCTGGGAGGGGGCTTCTGTTCCCCTGCCCTCTGGGACTGTATGGGCAGCGCTCCCGGGACAGGTGGATGTTAAAGGGAAAGAAACTCCGTGCAGCACCGCCACAAGACATGCTATTCTTTGTTACTCAAAGCCCAGTCAAAGCCCGGGCAGCGCTGCCTCTTCCGGGACTGGTGGATGTTAAAGGGAAAGAAACTTAGATACCGACGGCCCCACCCCACCATAAGCGCACGGGGTGTCACAATGTTGTAAAGTTAAGGTTTTTTCCTGGCTCCAGGAATACTGACCAGAGCTCAGGGACACCCCTTCAATGCCACCGAGGCAGGGCGAGCACGCGCGGGCTGGCGTGGGGCCCTTGGAGCCGGCGTGAGCACCGGGGCCAGGCTGGGCCAGGGGGCTGGGCGGGGGGAGCAGCGCTGCAGGGTTTGGGCTGCGAGCAGGCACAGGCACAGCAGCTGCTCAGAAATGGTTCCCTTTGCTCGCCTGTGCTGAGACAAACCATGGGAAGGAGCTGAAAATTGTCCACAGCGCTCTGGAGCACCAGGGGGTGGGGCAATGGGCGTGGCCTGCATGCATATTAACAACCTGCACTTCTTTGCGAGTTTAGCTTTTCGCGAGGCCCGTGGCCTGACTCGTTCCTCACGAATGACTGTATTTCAAACAGATTGGGGAAAGTTCTCTATTGTTGGATAAGCAACAATAGCCTTTCACATTCCATATTTTGGGGAAAAAAATATCAGCCTTAAAATATTTTAGACTGAGTATTGATGAAGAGCACTGAAAGAGCACTGAATTAGGAGGAGGTTGTACAAGTTCACTGCTGTTGCAGCATTATCCTCTTGTCCACCCCAAGGCCTGTCCTAAGCCAGCTAAAGACAATGGAAGCAAATCTGTAACCCTATTAAAATAATTTGGCTGACTTCTTTGAGTGAAGCTCTAGGCTACAGTTGTATTTGAACAATATAATGACAAAATTAAAGCTCATTTAATGTAATAAAGAAGTTATGTGCCTGTTTCTTGTGATGTTTAGTGTTTAAGTATTGACTTGATTACATGGGAATTTCTGAAACGGGATTTCTGAATGGAGAAAAGCCATTCTCCAAAAAAACCGAGGAAAAGGTTTTGAAATATGTCAAAGGGAAGGCATTGTGGAACCTTTAAGTAGAATTTTCCTCACCCCTGGAAATGGAGAAGTACCTGCAACTACATCTGCAACTACAGCTAACAGATTATTTAGGATGTCTAAAATATCCTGCTTAGCTGATATTTCATGTCATGTCAATATGTCATTTCCCCAACATAAACTGCAATGGTTTGCTATTTTCTTTAAGATTTCCAATGCTCTCATAAATAAGTTTGTTTTCCCTAGTTTGCTTAAGTCTTGAAAATTTGCAATCAAAAAATGGGAAATGGTGTTGGTATCTGTGTAGGTGCTGAGAGTGAACAGAGGAAATAGCCTTGGTATAGATAGTTGTGGTAGTCAGTTTTGCCATTTCTTACTAGGTTAAGTTACAGCAAATTGTTGTTTTGCTTATTTCTATGCAGCAGCCCTATGTCAAAAAACAGAAAGAAAGCAGAAATCAGTGGTCCTTCATCATAGAACTGACAGAAAAAGCTACTAATTAAATTCATGGTTAATATGTAATATAACTATGAAACAAATGTCCAATTCCTGGGTCCAGTTTGACATCAATAGTTTCACACAGATCCAGTTTGTTCTCATTTGCTGTGCCGAACCTGAATACCTCCCATTAGTTTAAATTCTCTAAGTAGCAGAGGAAAAACAATAAGGATATTCCTTGTGCTTCTTTACAGTCACACACCAATTCATGAGATTTTGACTTTTGACATACAGAAAAAACTCAGCTTTCACTAACTGCATAACCAGGCAAAAATATTAATTTAAAATGTACTATTTAGCAGAGGACTGCAGAATCCTTCTGACGTATCCCTAGTCTGAGCAGTATGGTCACTACTACTCAGAGAATAATTAATTAAAGAAGCAAATGACCTCTAATATTGAGTCCAGTCGTTAACTCACCACTGGCAGGTCCACCACAAAACCATGAAGAGGGTTTACTGTTAAGGATTTTTTGTTAAGAAGAGCTTTAAGCCCCAACTAGACAACAGAGTTTCTGCGTGGGAGTGGACTTTATCCCAAGTCAAATCATTAAAAAAAGTGGGACACAAGTATCTCCATAAGATGTCTGTGAAATTTGCTTCAGTAAACAAGAGTCATTGGCCAGAAGGATCTGACTGGAGAGGCAAAGCAGCACAAAGAATGTGTGTTTACAACAAAAATATACTATCTTATACAAATCCCAGAAAGAGGGCCTTCCTGATCCTGGAAAGCATTAATTCCCATTCCCTATTTTTAAACAGATAAAAACATGTGTATTTGAGAGATCACCAGTATTTGTTTCATGCTGCTGTTGGCAGCAGCAGCAGCAGCAGCAAGTAACACAGCAGGATAAGACAAAGAAAACTCAGATATTATTTCCAAAGTTGCCACCTAAGAAATTAATGGAATAACAGAGGATAAAGAAGGGGCTCTGCACATTTCCACCCCCTGCAGTACCCCAAGATCTTAATGAGCAACATCTAATTTGCTTTTGAACACAGTAGTTGAAGCCATCACACAGCTACACTGGCATGATCCAGCAATTTGTATGGTTTTATGCCTGTCAACCATTTCCAGGTAATTTTCTTTCCTAATTCCTCAGTGCTTAGTACATATATATCAAGGGAGGCCAGTAAACACCTAATGCCTCAGGCAGAGTTTTTACTGTAATACCCTAATTTTCTAACAGTCCACACTTATCTGGACATACAAAGGAATTATTTTCTAACCACCAATTAGCAGACCAGGAGTTCAAAAGCCTCCATGACTGCTTTAACACTGAGAATTCCTTAATCCATAAAAATTAACGGAGATTATGTTAAAGAGACTTAAATATTTCAATCTTTCTCCACATTAGTCAGTCTCTTTTATGCACAGGTAACTCCAGCTGAAGTCCTCAGGAGTCCTCTGTGTGTGTGTCAGAACAAACTAATCTCTTCAAATGAGAAACGTGAGTTTTTTGCCAGCTCTCCCCTGATAGCAGAAGGTGGCACCTCCTGAGGTCCAACTTTCCTCCCATATTGAACCTCCCCTGACTTATATTAAAGGCTTAATTGGTTCCAAAATTCCTAAATGGAACCATTTATTATTGCTGTGGATGATTGTCCCAGTTACAGATAACTACAGTGTGCAATTAAGTGGAACTGACTTCATGGCACCAGAGTGAAATCCTGAATTCTCAGTTTTCCTTGGATCTGAATTTTGACTTCACCGTCTTATACCAGTCCCAGGAAAGTACCAGCTCTAAAGTATCCATTTGATACCGTTCTTTTTATGGCTACGCAGTTTTCACACACACCTATTACGTGTAGTTACATTTAAAGGTTTTGAACTCAATTTCTCCACATTATGAGTTTAAATAGGCATATCCTCAGAAACAGAGGAGATTTTTAGAGCAGAGTAATCATCTTGAAGAAAAAAAGTTGCATTTCAAATATTTGCTAGAGGGTATTTACTGACTATACCTGCCAAAGAAAAAAGTTACAGAAGGCGGATTTTTTCCCACTTCTTCTTCATTTCTTTTCTTCCTGGCTGCTGAGTGTATCTCCAAAAATATTTGGTTTCTCTTGAAGCCAAAGGCTCTTTGTGAAGGCAACAAAGGGGCAGATTTTTCATCTTTAGGAGGAGGAAGAATCACATTTACTCAGGTTGGTTCATGCCCAAATTCACGGCTTACTTTGGGAGTCAGGTTGTCTTTGAGCAGTTCAGATGCTACCAGCAGGAATCACAGCCTCCAAAAGATTTCCATGAGTTCACACTCGTAGTCCACATTCCGTACATCCTGCTTCACTTCCACTTGCTGTCTAAGCCTCTCTCAGAAGAGATACTTTGAGCCTTCCAGGATGTAACCTGCAGCTATATATCGTGCGCATATAAAACATTCACAGGGGCATTTTTCTCCCTCCTGCAAGGATTTGTAGCAGTAAGACAAGACACGGTGTATGTCTGGGAAGGAAAGAGCTGTCCCCTAAATTCCAAGCGGCCCTCCCAGGCTGGCTCTGAGCTCCTCCCTGATACCACTAGGGGTCAGCTGGAGCCCAGCACATCCCTCTGAGCAGCCCCAGCACAGGAGGGAGGGAGGGATGGACAGAGGGATGGAAGGCGCAGTTCCGACCTCAGACTATTCTGTTCCGAATTTAGCATCAGACCAGGCAGCTGTGAAAGCCAGCCTTCAAAACAGCTTACGTTGCTGCCTTCAATGGAAAAATGTTGAAGAACCAGGGGGAAAAGTGTAATAAGGTAAAGGAAACAAGTGAACCGTTTTGCATTTCAGAGGGATCTTCTGCTGCAGTTTTACAGCACAAATTCAGGTACCTGCATATGCTGCTTGGGCAGGATTTAATCGCAAACACACAGCACCTTTTCCAGCAGAATTTATTCTTCCATAAAATCCTGATTTGAAGCCCTAAAAACTTGAGACCTCCTCGAAATTAATATTGAACAGTTTGTGTGGAAGGAACCTTAAAGAACATCTGGTTCCAACCCCACAGCCATGGGCAGGGACACCATCCACTAGAGCAGGTTGCTCAAAGCCCTTCAGGAAGCCATCTCTGCTTGGGAAACTGGAATTACTGTCCCACAAAGCAGTTTTACTGCCTTGCAAGACTCCAGAGCAGCTGATTCTTCTGATTCTTCTGTTAGAAGCCAATGTGACATTAGTGTTGTATTTAAAACAATAGGAGAAAGGAGATTTTAGCCTCTGTTAAAATGGACATACACAGTAAATGTATAGCACATAGGGCTTGTGAGAAAGTTCACCAAAATATTTTCAGGGCAATTTCAGTTTCTTCTATTAATTTTGTGCTTACAAATTGAAGTTTCTTTGGTGAAAGAGTCTGCTACAATTTCAGAGGCATTTCATTCTTCTCACACAGTTCAAGAAATTCTTATTAAATTATATATTCTTTACAAACTTTTTGACAAGGGTTATGCTAGAAACTACTGAAGTTATATGAAGAACAGCTTGGGTTTTTTTTTAATTGGATTTTGTTGGAACAAATTTGTGCAGTATGCTGAGAACAATATCTAATTATTGTGAAAACTGGAAATTATGGTGATATGTATTTAAGGTGTGAAAAATTGAAGACTCCTGACCTCTTTCCCAAAAGAGAGGGGAGAAAAAAAAGAACAAAAAAATGGGTAACCCTTCTGACATTCTTGGCAAAGCCAACCTTCAGGCCCGGGAAGCCTCAAGCTGCCATTTGGTTCCTCTGTCAGAAAAATCACCAAATCTGCTACTATAAATATGAAACAGCTTTTTGTTTTTTTCAGAATTAGTTTAATGACCACAAATTCAGACATGGACTTTACACAGTGAGACTGGAATGGTTTATACATCTGACCAAGGGGTCACCTGCAGTTCTCAATTTCATGCCAGACAGCCAAGGTTAAAATGAGAATGCTTAAAGAGAAACAAGTCAAACCTGTATAAAAATCCAATGATAAAAGCAGTCTTATAGTTCTCGCAATCACAGAGTATGTGAATGGGAATTCATGGAGCAGAGCCTGGTTTCTGGAGAGCAAGTAGCTTATTAGCAGTGCCTGCCTTCAATTACTAGTAAAGCAGTAAGCTACTTAGCTGAGTAAACCAGGAGTGAGAGAAGGATCAGCAGGGCATGATTCTCCATCTGATCAAGTGCTTTTCAGTCTCATTCAGACGTGCAAAGGCAGGAGAGGTGCGATTGGGAATTGACAGATGCCGGGGCCTGCATTGATCACAAATTCAAAACTGAGCAGCCAAAGAATGGCTTTAAATAAGGGTGACTCCAGTGGCAGGGGGGTCAGGCAAAACTTAATCAAGTAATCTAATGAGTTACGTGGCAGGACTACTTATCTGCATGGCAAATGCCTTCCTGTGCTCACTCAGAGTTAGCCCGTCACTCAAACCAAAGGAAGGCACTGTAGCCACACGCGCATAGAAGAGGAATGAAACAGAGAATCTGGTAGAGCAAGCTGCTTCCTCTGTCTTTTGTACAGCAAAAATCTCTATTGTAGCTCATTAAGATCTGTAATAGCCCTACAAGCTTGTATACACCAGGCATTTCATGAATAACAAGTTTTTGGCAGCTGACCAATCATCTGAATATTTCAAGGCTTGGCAATATTTCAGCCTCCATAGCAAAGGAGGTCATTTTCTCTCTACTCCCTGAAGTGGTAGCTCACAGTTCAATCAAATTCCTTCAAGTGACCTTTCTACTTGTTTAAAATACTTATTTTAAATAACTTACCATTCTGTTCCAGATTGTTGCAGCAGTTATAGGTGAAACCCCCAAACCTAGGATAAGGTTCTGGTTTCATGCCATATCATTACTAAACCCTCCCCTGGCAGATACTGATTAGAAATTACCAATTAGCAGTTCTCCAGCCTATGGAACAGGCCTAATTAGCCAGACTGAGGTGTGCCTAGGAAACGAATTACTTTTTGCCCCCTATGTGCACAGGAGAGGATACGCAGTCAGCCTAACTTGGCACTGGTAGCCAAGACTCAAGGGAATGTCGAAAACAAGAAAACTACTTTAAGGGCAGAGTGGAAGCATGATATTTAGTGAAAAGGACATTTAAGATGGAAAACTGTAGCCCAGCATCTCCCTTAGCAGGAGTAATCCAGCACAAAGGGAACCAGGTCTTTTGGAAGAGGAAACTCACAGCCCAGAGAGCATGGAAAAGACCAATCTACTCTTGGTTTCAAGGATGCTGAAATGACTGGGGATACAATACAAACAATTCCCAGTTAAGAGGCCTGAGGCTTCCAGAAGGACAACAATAGGGTCAAGAGGAGGAAGTTTTGGAACAAACATATTTTGGCTGCGTGTGAGGACCACTACTATGTGTGAGTTGTTCTTTTTTCCTTAGATGTAAGTCCAGTTTGGTTAAACAGCATCAGGCTGCTTTCCACTTGAGGGAACCAGCAGTTTTTCCATAAGAAAGTGCTTTGTAGTTTCTATGAAACTGTAGGATTGACTGAAATAATTTTGCTATTGTTAAAATGACTAAAATAGGATTTTTAACTGTTTTTGCTGACTTAGGAAATAATTTCTTTTTTTAAAAAAACCACAATAATAAAAGAAATTGTCATTTAAGACTGGAAATTCCCACAGTTGCTGAACCAGAAAACAGAGGAAAATCTTTTTGATGTCATGCCTTGTGCAAAAATATTTAACAATTAACAGTCTTGAGTTTCTTGGGCATTTCTCTAAATATTGCAGTTGTTTTGTGAAGACCACTGTGAACACAGCTGTGCCAAACCAACAAACAGTTGAGGCCATTGTTCACATTTTGGCAAAACTCTCTTAGAGAAAAGCGTGAAAGCCAGCTGGGTTGAAAATTTCAGATTCCAGCTTTAAAGATATGAGGAAAAGAGTATGCAAAGATAAAAAGGATTTATTCTGTCATGTTTGCCTATGTCAATGGGGAATATATCCAGGCTACAGGGCAGATATACTTCAAGAGGAAGGGGGAAACACACAGTCAATGAGTGTTGAGGAGACAACCCAACGGCACTGAAGTGCAATCTGAAAATACATTAAAAATCCCTCCCAAGTTTTAGACATATCCATCAACCCCAATAAGTCCGTTAATAGAATAAAGGAGGGCTCAACATATATACCAGTGACAAAAAAATCTGATGTGCAATATATTGTGCCATCTCATTCTGCCTTAAACTTTGCAAATGGACCATTGGTTTCAGTGGCTGTTTCCTGCAGCTGTGCCGTAATAGCAGTGTCAAAATATCTTCTGTAGGTAAAGAGATTCAAACCAGACCTGCCAGCCACCCAAGCATACAACCTCAGCCAAAAGGCTCTGCCTAGAGTTTACCTCACAGCCATATGTTGTTACATCTGCAGTTCACAGCTGTTTAGCACACCTCGAAGAGCAACATTCAGAGCACTCTGTAATCTGTGTACAAATAAAACCACTCACTGAGGTTCTGATGCTAAGTGGAGTCCCACAGATTGGGTCATCAGCAGATCTAGCTGGTGATGGGAGAGGAACACACCAGCACAATGAGATCTGTAGGCTATGGACATAGTCTGGGTCATGCCTTAAATGGAGATGATGCCGTGTTAGCAAACACTGGCTTGCAAATTGTAGTAGTTTTGTTAATATTTCTGTCACCATCACCAATAGAGAGAATACGGATTACTCCATTCCACTGGACAGCAGTTTCTTGCAAAGAAATAAAGAGTTTAAAATGTTTAATTTGGATAGATGTTTCTAGTGAAAGGCTTCCTGATATACCTGTGCTGACTACAGATGATGTGTGTTCCTGCTGCAAGATCCATTGGGATGTTTCTGACTGTTACGTCAGCTGCCAACATGAATCCCCCAGGCCCAGCTCGTCTGCTCCCATGCCCAGTCCACCCGGGTGATGCTGGGCTGCCATGGGAAGTCTGTGGTAATTTTGGGACAACATTGTGGGACACATCACATGGGGAACCAGTGGAGTGGAGGCATTGCCAGCAGTACTTGTTGGCTGGCAGAAATTTTACTGCCTTGCTTATTACAGAAAACACAACTCACCAGCTAGATCTAATAAAAACCAGTCTTTCAAAGCAAGGCATTTATGGTGCCAACACTTAACATTCTAGGGAGAACATGTTCTTTTTTTTTTTTTAAAGTGGTGAAGGCCAAGAAAACACGATGCAATTTGTGTTTAGGGAAGCATATATTCTGCTATAATGTTTGATCTGGCAAGAAACTACAGTTCCTTCCTGCAAGCTGGCAAAACACTAAACACAGGGAATGCCATGCACAGACAGTCTCAATTAAGCAGTCTTCTCTGAGCTGCAAAGCAGCACTAGGCACATACAACAACAGAAAACACGTTTGTTTCCTCTCCATCTGCACAAGATATACAGTGATTCAGTTTTACTCAATTTACAACACAAGAGGAAGAATAAATGTGCATTTAAGTTTTGTTTAGAACCACCTTACTCTGTCCTGGCTACCGGTGGTTTCTAAATCAGTTGGGAAAGGCAACTTGACTATTGTGCTTTTAGAGGAACTTAAATCTGGAGGTACAGTCCTTTAATCATGGTCTGTACTACCCTAAATAGAGAAACAATTGCAACTAAGCAATTGGCAAATATAAAAAAAAGCTAATCATATACCTTCTTTCATTCCTAGTCATTACATTGTGTTGGGCAACATATTTTAAAGCAGAAATAATACCTCCTCATAACCTTTAAACACTGACATTTTCTTAGAAGCCAATATGTATAAATTAGGCAATAGGCTAATTAAAATCATAGTAGTTTGTGACATGTTAAATTATTCTACAACACTTATGTGGATCTGATGAACCTGATTGCATCAATAGGCTCGAAAATGGATTAGACACATGGAAAATATCAGACTGCTGCAAGACTGAGAAAAATGCAAGCTATTTCATTGTTTGTCACAGCAAAAATCTTATTTAATATATCATGTTTTCTGCCCATTCCACATATGGATATTTCCATAATGGTTTTCATGTTTATGGTGCAAAACTCCCACTGATTGTTGTTGACTTTCAGGGACACCAGGGCATTGCCTAGAAAAAATGAGAAGTGCTCTTTGAATCATGTTAGTTCATTCACCACAGCTACACAGTCGTCAAAAACCAGATTTAGCACACAGAAGAAAGAAAGAGAAAGGAGTAGAAATGCAAGGAGGGGAGGAATAGTGGGTGCTCTGTGCAGGGAGATGCATAGCACTGCCTAAACATAGGATCTTCATCTAGTACTAAGTTTAACGTATTTTTTGCATTTCAGTTCTCTAATTCACCAGCTCCACCAGCCCATGTAAGAATCTAAGTTTTTCTAGCTAAGCAGGGTGTGCAGGAAAGTTGAGTTGGCTGACTAGACACTTCAGTAGTCCCTTTGTGGCCAACTCCCTCTTCCACTCTGCTATTTCATACTGTCACCAGAAAGCAAAGAAAAACCCACAGGATAATTTTACCGTCCAATGCAACTCATTATCTACCAAGAACAAATTTAGGTCTCTCTGGGTTTTTTTTCTCCCCATAACTAGAGTCTACATGATTAGGACCACTTAACCATAAGAAGAAAATAATCATATTCAAATTTGGCCTTTGATCAACAGTGTTTCTCCCTTACACAAGAAAAATTCTATCTGGGTTTGGCTGGTGCCTTAGAGATAAATAGAAAATTACCCTGCAGTTTTTCTGGCAAGTTGATGAGGAAACAAGCCAATAGTCAGCTGAAATTAAATTTAAAATTAAGTTATGATTGCATCAGCATTTAGTAGAGCTGTAGACCTGGGGATTCCAAATCTCTCATTTCGCTTGTTAAGGAAACTACCCAGTCTGACCATTCAGGAAACTCTCTTGTGTTTTCATGAATCTCACCCTTAAAAATAGACAATTTTGGCTGCAGCTGTGCTAATGTGAGCTGGAGGACTTGCCCATCTGCTCAAACCCCACAGAATAGACCATTTGGATATCTCTTGGCTGGACTAGAAACAACTACAGGGGGATAAACCCAAGTGGTTCTATTTAGTCCATGAGCCTTCTGACATTCCTGGTGGCTCTTGACAGCATTTGTGTCTGCTTAAGTGCATGTGTAGCATGGAAAACTATACGGCATTCTGTGAAGAGCAATGCCTGACTGACCAATTTATTGAAAAGTTGCCTTTGACAAAAAATAATAATAATTTAAAAAAAGATCTTGGGCCAGAAACTAGTCTTTGGGACTTTCACAGATTTCCTGTCTGCCTATGTGTGATAGTCCAGGATGGAAAAGTAGCAGTCACATCCTTGCTGAGGCTACTTAGGAGTCTCCACAGGACAGAGCACATTCCCTCCTTACACTCTAGGACCATGTGATACATGTGGAGCGCACAGAAGTTATTGCAAAGCTGTCTTTAAGCTGGTTTTCTCACTCCTCCCTCTTTGCAGCATATATAGGTATATATTTTATATTTCACAGAATTTCACAGAATATTCTGAGTTGGAAGGGACCCACAAGGATCATCGAGTCCAACTCTTAACACTGTCTCCCTGGCGGGAATTGAACCCGGGTCTCCCACACTCCAGGTGGGGACACTTACCACTGTACTAACCTGTAGCCCAACACCATATTCTATAAATATTATAGAGAATGTGCACGTCTATCACAGAAGTCCCATGAGCCCTCTACAAACTGTTTTTATGGCTAATCATGCTAAATATTTGCAGAATATTACACACAGATTGTCCTCTTGTTTATGGCAGGATTAGCACTCTATCCCCTTAGGCCATAATCCAGTGCTCAAAGCTCCTCTCAAAAACCCTCGTTGCTGATCAGTAAATTCTAGGTGACCTATGGTAGTATCTAAATGACTTATGTCACATGAAATACTGACTTTAGCCAAAGATGGGATAGAAATATTCCCTTTTAAAAATTGGCAGAAGCTACTTAGATGCAGTAGGATACAATTTCTCAGACTACTAACCTGAAAAAACAGATTAGGAAAATGAGGGAAGTTTTTGCTGATAATTTACCTAAATGAAGATAATTTGGCAATGAATGAGGAAATAATTAGCACAGAAAGAACAAAAGCACAAGTCCAAAGTTCAGTCAGAGACAACGTCTGAGCAATATCTATATCTTAAAACAGCTGACTGAGATAAATCTAAAAGCAATTGTGACATACAGCTGACAAACTCAGACAGATGTCTTCAAGACCAAATAAAAACCTCTAGACTACAGTCCACATGAAAACTAGTATGTTTCTCACTAAATTGTAAAGAAGAAAAAGGATACATCTGCCTAGGGGAAAAAATAATATATAGTGCAGTTAAGAGACTCCTTCATTTTGGCTTATTTACCTAATCTAGATGGGGAAAAAAACACACAAAACTCTATTTTACAATTGAGCCTGTCATGTGGACATGCTAAGGAAAGCCACTTGTTCACTTAGGGTAGAATTAATCAGAATATAAACACAAAGCTTGATGAAAGGCATTTGTCACAAAATGTGGAATATGAATGTCTTTCACAGAAATATGCAGCAAATCAAAAATCAGGCAGTCAGGATGTACATATATGGCTAAAAGACAAGTCCCAAAGTAGTGTTATGAATTATGTATAACTCTATTTCATCTGTTATAAAATAACAGTTTTAGAAACATGAGCCGTTTCACATTCCTCTTCCACATATGACACCTGGAACAAATCAAGTCCCTTCTGAACACACATGTCTAGCAACAACGTGCAAGAAGGCAGCCAGGAGCAGAACAGGTGATTGGGCTTCCCAGTACTCCCAGCTGTTCAATGGCAGAGAGCCATCTTTAAAAGGGCATATTTTAACAAGGATACCAAAATAGGGAGTCTTTTTTTTTTTAACTTGATAAACAGCAACCACATTCCCCTGGGATACACATAAAGCTCCTGTAATGAGAGCTGGAGGTGTTTAAGAGAAGACTGGACGAGGAGCTTAGTGACATGGTCTAGCTGGGGGGTGTAGGGCTGGACGATCCTGGGCCCCTTCCGGCTCGGAGTGGCCTGCTAGACTGTGAGGGATCTAGGTTGGTGTTACCGCTCTGGGATGTGCTCTTGGTCTCTGTACGGGTGTTAGATGGTGAGTTGGACTAGATGATCCTTGTGGGTCCCTTCCAACTCATAATATTCTGTGATTCTGTGTGATTCTGTGAGATGTGTCAATGATACTTGCCTTCTACTAACCACTAAGTTTGGAAGAACTTTTTATCAAAGAAAAACCTTCCTTTCTCCATTGGAGAGATGGTTTGTAAAGGGCAGGATGAAGAATAAATACTGAATTCATGGCCACTTATCACCAAAGACAACCTGGCCTGGCCAACCTGGGCCTCAGTCATTCATTTCTCTTGAGTTTGGCAGTAGACAACTCATGATATTCAATTAAGTGCTTGTAGCAGACAGACTCAATTCCTCCTCAATTCCATTTCATTATATATAGTTAAGACAGGCCAAATTCTCCATTCTCAGCCTGAGACTAACCACATGGGCTGAGCAATATCATTCTGTTTCCTTTAAAACCCATTTCAAAAGTTTCCCCTTACCAGGTTAAGGGAGGAGATTCAATCAGACAATTCTTCAAGGAGAAGCTGTAGAAGCTACCGGCTGGGGGAGGAGTGGCTCGAGACTAGTGAAGTGGAGAGAGACTTAGGTGTACTGATTGATAGGAAACTCAATATGAGCCAGCAGTGTGCCCAGGTGGCTAAGAAGGCCAATGGCATCCTGGCCTGCATCAGGAACAGTGTGGTCAGTCGGTCCAGGGAGGTTGNGATTCTGTGAAATCCCCTCAGTCCCAGACTCTTTCCTTGCAGCAAGGACTCACCAGCACAGAGGAAGTCGTCAGAAATGCTGTCCTTGCATTCCAGGTACCAAAAGATATTTTTTTGAGTTCCTGCTGGCAATAGGCATCGAATTCCTTGTACAGAAACACCATGACAGAGATGAACATTGTTTTGTCCTCTTAGTAACTTCAGCTTCTTCTACTAACACAGTACTTGAATTCATTATAGTGGCCAATCAACTTATAGTATTAATAGTGACATTTCTACTCTCTGTACGTCTATAATGGGTAAATTACCTTTAGAGAGGGGAACAGAGAAGATACATGACACTACAAGAGTGACATAAAAAGTCCATAGAGAGAAGTTAATTGAGTCCAGAGACCCCTGTTAACAGCTTAAGCCTCAGACAGGCTTTCCTTTTTTGTACACTGAACTACTCTGTATGCAGAAGGATGGCATTTCTCATCCTGAGTTGGATTTTGTCAGTTGCTTAATATATTGATGTTAAAATGCAAAATAGGGAGCTTCAATTTTATTAATTCCTTTTTTTTACAGCTCTGAATCCTCAGCTGAATACAAATTAATTTTTTTAGTGTCCCTAGATTTTATGGCCATCGTGGGTATTCAGCAACTCTTGGGATAAGGTTATTTCCATCAGTCCATGTCCTCTGTCTCTCTCATCCTTCCCTCTCAGGTATTTATGGGAGCATCAATCACAGCAGTATCTAGGCTCAAACTGTCACCATGTTAATGGTCTGTGGCTTTCAGATACCCATAGCAACTTAAGGACACACATACTGTAGTGATGCAGAGTATTTAAATCATAGCACCCACCTCACCTACTCGAGTGACCTTTTGCACAAGGTCAAGACAATTTGCTCCAGACCTCCTGATCCCTGTGCCCAAGAGTATCTTGAAATAAAGTCGTCTCTTCACAAACAAATTACTCAAAAATGGTTTTCCTACAGTGGAGGAGAAAATCCCCCCATCCAAATTCATTAAGGGTGATAATGGGAACAAAAGTTATTGTCATCTTGTCGCTCTACAAGTGAGAAGGGGTAGTCAGCAGGGACTAAGTACCAGGATCAGTAGCATCCAATCTGAGCTACGCATCCTCCTCCTGCCAAGCAATAGTGCACCCAAGATGGCCCAGGACCACTCATGCTCTCCAAAAGCAATCTGACTCAATAATGTAAACCCAAAACTTGTGGTGTACTTAGATACGTGCTTGCTGCCTTTCCAAGGCTGCATTCTCCGCTTCCCACTCTTTCCAGCCAGGAGGTTATTTGGTATTCAGTCCCTTTTTCTCCTTGCTCAAGTTGACTCACATAATTGATAGTGAAGCAATTTCCAGCTTAAACTCCAGCCATTAGCATCCAAAAAGTAGAACACATTTGGAGTGCTTCCTTGTTGGAGGGAAGGAAACATTAGTTCCAGAAAGATTTAACAAGAATGGAAGAAAGTGGATGCCTTTTAATGGAATCAAGTCATTTATGTCTTGATTTTTGCCTCCTTTTATAGCAGGATTCTAACCCCGAGAAATAAAACATGGACATGCTTTATAGAAGGCCTAAAATCCCTTATTTTTTATTTCAGACTTCAGCTGGATGCAGACATATATGTTCTCTGAAACACTGAAGCATGGTAATCACAGTATAATCAGTATTCTCATCTGCATTAAAAGCTGATCTTGCATTCATCAGATCAAACCCAGTGCTTAGCCTGTGAGCTTATTCAGTGCTATAATATATTCCATTTCTCTTGATCCATCTGTCAGCACATTTCTGCTGTCTAGAGGCTATGAATGGCTACACAGGGCTCTAAAAAGAGGAGCTGGATTTCTTCTTGATCCTCATGGGGAAGCATATGAAACAATTTTTTCTTTACTATGGAGCTTTTCTTTCTAGCTGTCTTGGCAGAATGTGTTTGTATGATGTACAAGTACCTGCAGCTTAGCAGGTGCTCTTTGATTCTCACTAAACTGTTTGTCTTGGTGGCTTCTTATATTTTCAGTCTGTAAATTGGACACTATAGAGTAGTACCTTCCCCTGGCCCTTTTGAAATACACCCCTTACAGTTGTAAGTATCCTCATAACGTCTCGTTATCACTACCATCAATCTCCCTCCATTCTCAGTTTATTTTTTTCAGTTGGAGTCATAGTTTTGTGTCTTTTGAGCCTCATTAGGCTTTTGTAATTTTGTTTCTTTCATGATGTACAGACAGTAAAAAACATTCTGCACTTTCAGCATCCCCCTGTCCCCCTTCCCCCTCCCTTCTTCAGGGATTTAGTTGCAGAGACAAGGCCTTTCACTGAGCTGTGGCTTTCCCTTGAGAAGTGCATACACTGCAGCCCACAAGACATAGGATAACATCAGTTTTTCTTTCTTCTCTGCACCACTATGGATGTTCAGGTTTCCTACTCACAGCAGCACTTTTTGAGGGAACGACTTCAACTTCCTAAAGGAAACTCACTGGGAGGAAAACGCTAAGTTGTTCCTCAATTCAAATGCTCACCAGAAACCTGCCAATTCTAAGATAAACCCCAGGTGTACTACTCTGAAAGGTGAAATGGAAATTGGCACAACACTGAGAGTAGCATTTGCCCTGTTAAGAGAAAACAGTAGCTGGAAGAGAGGAAAGAGGAATAGACACAGGTTGGTGTAGATGGAAAGGAAACTTGCATTATGGCTGGTTGTATTTGGAGGTTAGTCTGCTCAGTAGTGCTATTTATTTTGAAGTTTTAAGTCAAGATGTCACCTGTGCAGTGCACAAATGCAAAGAGATATCACAGCATCACAGTATCACAGTATAGATAAGGCTGGAAAGGACCTTGAAGATCATCTAGTCCAACATGTATGTGAGATGCTATAGAACTACGAAGCTTGGTTTTCATCCTCTCCCTCAAGGCTTCAGCCCTCACTGAAACTGTATGGCTTGTAGGATTCTTTATGGTGTTGTCTGAGGGCAGACAATGCCTAGAAGTTGCTCTTCTGCCTGGGCACCCAGGGTTTCCCTTCCTGGGCTCCAAAATTCCAGCACTCTCCAAGAAAGTGTGGACACAGGTGACTAGTGGTCAGATGCAGGATGACCCAAGCTGGCTCATGGGGAGCACTGAGCTGCAGCAACCAGTGCAGGTAAAATCCATCCTCTTCCATGTGACAATCACATAGCAATACACTTCATAGAAGTATCAGCATTTCCACCAGATAACCTTGTATACATAGTTCTACAAATGACATGCTTCAGAGTGGACTGATAAAATTCCTTTCCATAATTGCAATTCAGGAATTCCATATCTATCCATCTTACTTATCACACTCATTCCACACAGGCATATCAGTTAGGATGCTGCTTGAACCAAGATAAGTGTACCAAGAGCAGCTGGAATTAGGCTTTAAATGAAAACAAAAGCATGGTTTAGCTGTGGCAGAACTAGAGAGCAAGAAATCCTTGGATTGTTTTCCACTAGCTATAAAAATAATCTAGATTTACAGAGTGATGCATTGAGTTATTTCCAAAGTGCCTCAGAAATATCTTGAAAGGCATCAATGTGTTTATTTTTTTAATTTTACACTTTGAGAAATTATTCTCCGCTGTCTAAGGGAGACCTCAGTTATCACTCATAACTCACTTCACACGGTTCAGTTGATATCAACCTTCTTCAAACCACTACAATTCTTAGATAAAGAAAACTTTAAGGAAACAAATGTTTACCAATTGCTCCAGAAGGAGGACTATATTTTTAAAGCAAACATAAATTCAAACTGGCAAAGCAAAGCCTGAAGACTAATCACATTCACTGCAACTTCAGAGTGAAGGTCTTTTCCCCAAATTTACTGCTACTGCTTTTACTGCAGTTTTTACTTTACTCAAGCCTTCCTATGGATTATTTTACACATTTCACAAGAAATCAAATGTCCTCCCTAACCAAGCTTGAAAAAGACCAGCACAGAGACTCTCGGCTGCTAGAACGTCTACTTGAGGAAAATTAGAAGCAAAAAAAGAAAGAAGTCAAGTGATCCAATGTGAATGCCCTATTTTCCATCCAACAGCCAAAGAGTCTCCCTTCTCTTCAGGAGATATGAAAGTTTTTCAAGTAAGGCTACAATTAAATCGAGTTTTCCTGTCCAGGTGTTTTCCCTGACCCATGCTTTTGCTTTCTATCTAAACTCCCAAATTTATTATAATTTAGTTCAATTTAATTTAGTTCAACATCATATCATGACTCGATCTAAAGTTAATTTCAATGGTGACAACTCAGTTGTTTTTCCCTGACCACATTATTCAGACAAGATAATAATACATGATTTGGTATCCTCTACATGATTACAGCTTTCATAAATACTCAGCCTTGAATGAAACTTGTTCTCTGACAGTCCCACCATGTCAATAAACTGTTCTACTGATGATGTATAATGAAGATTGAAAAGATTTTTTTCTTTTTTACTACCTCATTCTGCCACTCCACCAGGAATTAAAAGGCAGCAGATTTTTTGGGTTTTGTTACTAACATATATTGTATGCAGAAGACTTTTACCATATGAAAAAAAACATATAAGTGAAACATCAGCGTTTCAGGAGAGAGATCTCTAATATATTTTAGCTTCATATTGTTTCTGAATTTACCTGCCCATGTGTTTCATGGAATTAATGTGAACACTTGTCCCACAGATTTGTGTATTGTGGTGGAGTGGCTTTGAGCTCTAAGAAAATGCTGTTTTGGATTTTGAATTATCAATGTAGTCTAATACCAGGAGTTAAACTAAGTTAGATTTCTCTTTTTAATGTCATCTCTTTCTTTCACTAAACATGATGGGTCTTTAGAGCAGTAACTCTGGCAACTTTAGACCATATTTACAAATGGGTGCATAATGTAACAGGGTCTGGAAACAGGATGAAAATAAATAGACATCATCTTTCCATAAGGTTTGCCTCCACAGGAAAAGAAACAAAACAAACAAGACTGCACTGGGTAGAATATTTTAATATACTATGCTTTTATGAGGTCCCTTTGGAATCTAGTCTATATTACAATCACAGCAAGATGGATCAGCATACAGCATCTCATCTCTTATAGTTATTAAAAATCAGGGGTGAAAGAAAAAGCAAGTACAGAGGATGGCTAATGGGGACCCTTGTGGTGGTGAAATGGGGATTTGTGTCAGAGTAACTGTGGTTTCTTCTTGTAATTTTATTTGTGCTATTCACTTAGAAAATACTCACTGAGTACTCCCTCGTGGCTTTCCTGTATAGTTTGCACTTCCCACTCCCCCAGTATCCAGCTGCCAGACATATGTGACAACTAGCACAAAGGCTGTTAAAATGTACTTCGCATGCACAAAAGCTGAATTATGTCACTGAAACTTGTTTTCAGCTACGCTCTAAATTTGTACATGTGTGTGAGTGACCATGGGAAATGCTGACTATTCTCAGACCAATGCACTGCCCTGCTCACTGGTTTTTATTAACACCTGTAATGTTGCAAAAAATTATGAAGATATGCACCACTGTTGAGTATGTAAGAAGGGTCATGTCATAAGCTGGTAAGAATGTACAGATTGATTTATCTTCCAAGTGAGGCAACATGGTGTGGATAAAGAAGTCTGTGAAGGCATTAGAATGAGGGAATGGAGGGGAAAAAACACACAAGAAAACAAATACAGTCGGCCTTCTTGCACTTCATGCCCCCCATATTGCGGCTTCAGATCTTAGTGGCATGATTTTCTGGCAATGTAGGAGACTTGTTTCACAACTGTGCATGCGCGACTTGCCGCCATGGTGGCAGCAGTGGTGGTGGTGGCGGCGGCCTGGGTGGCAGAACGGGCGGCGGTGGGGGCGCGGGCAGAAGTGGGAGCAGCACAGGCGGTGGCCACGGCGCCAGTGACAGCAGTGGGGGCAGCGGCGGCAGCAGCAGTGACGTGGCCACCACTCAACATGGAAGTCGAGCTGCGTGGGTCCCAAATAGGACCACGGGTACACGATATAGGAGACCCGACTCTAATCAAGTCCTTATTTAATGTAAAAAACTCAAACCCACCAAATCTTCACTCTGTCATCAAATTAAAGAAGAAAGATTTAGACTAGATACAAGGAAGAAATTCTTCCTGGTGAAGGTGGTGAGGCACTGATACGAGGTGCCCAGAGAAATTGTGGCTGCCCCATCCCTGGGGGTGTTCAAGGCCAGGCTTGATGGGGTTTGCAGCAACCTGGATAGAGGACAGTGTTCCTACCCGTGGCAGAGGGTTTGGAACTGGATGGTCTTCAAAGATTTCTTCCAACTCAAGCTATTCTGTGATTCTATGATACGAGTCTATGATTATGACGTTTGTCTCCAGAACACTATGAAGCACCATTTCTTTCAATAATGGACCTTTTCCATGTCTCTTTTTCTTCCCTACAGCTGAGAAGATTTCAATCAATGTTCCAACAATTTAGTATCATTTTGGGCACAGACATTATACGAAGAAGGAATCTTCAAGACTAGTCTTTCTTATGGGAAAAAGTGTGTCTTTCACTCTCTACATTACCCAACTTGAAGAAATTTATATCTCAGAATTGGGATTAGAAGGAACCTCTGGAGATCACCTAGTGCAACCTCCCTGCCAAGGCATGGTCACCTAGAGAATATTGTATTCAATTTGATATGGGATATGATATCAATCAAAATGAAAGCAAGATATATCATAATTTGAACATTTTAACAGGTCAAGGTGACATCCTTCTTTATTAAAGGATCAAGGGTCTTTGAAGTGGGCACAAATGTAAATTAAATCTTAGCCTCAGATTCTGAAGGCTTTGCTGGGTTGTCTTGGAAAATTCCTGGGCATTTACTATCACAGGGCTCTCAGGAATGCCTGAAGATATTTGAAGCAGCAGCAAAATTGTAGAGAAATGTCATGGGATTGTTCTGTTCTTCCAATTGTTTTAGTTCCACTTTGTTGGAGAAGAGCTATAGGGCAGACTTGGCTGGAGTTTGGTGGTGTCATTTCCTGAGTAACTGAATTTCCAGTTGAGTCAAAGACAAGCTGGGGCTCATTACAGCTATTCAAATCTCTAGATCTCTGATATGAAATAGAACAAAACTAGCAATGTTCTTACCACTGAAAAGGCTTAATGCAAGAAAATATTTTCAGATTTTTATTTTACTTTCTATTTTATTAGAAATTTCTTTTATTTTTTTTTGAATATAACTTTTCAACATTTGTCAATTTTGAAAAGATCTTTACTTTAAGAGCAAGCAACAGGCTCCATCTGTTGCTGTCCACAGGGTCAGCAGCAAGGGGAATTAAGAAATCTCCCCAAACCCTCCTGAACTGAGAGCAGAAGCAAAGCTGAGCTGAGCAGAAATGACAGCTCAGCTGCTGTAAGCAGGATATCCAGAGGAATCCTTCAAGCCTAGGAGATAAAAGGACAGGTGCTCCAGCCATGTGCAAGCTGTGAAGCCAGATCCCCTTGCTCAGACCTCTTTCCACTTTCCGAACATTAAGCATGATGGAGAGGGGATGAAGAATGAGGGGAAAAAGGTGGTGTTGGGGCAGGAAGGATATTAATGAGGGCACAAGAAAAAAGGCCGAGGATGTTGTGTACTTGGACCTTAGCAAAGCCTTTGACACGGTTTCCCACAATAAGCTTCAAGAGAAAGTCTTAGAGCATGGACTGGATAGAAGCATTCTGTGTTGGGTTAGGAACTGGTTGAACGAAGGAGCTCAAAAAATGTTGGTGAATGGTGCCACATCCAGCTGGCAGCCAGTCACAAGCGGAGTCCCACAAGGATCAGTGTTGGGCCCGGCACTGTTCAACATCTTTATTGACGATATGGACAAGGGAATTGAGTCCATCATCAGCAAGTTTGCCGATGATACCAAGCTGGGGGCAAATGTTAAACTGTCGGAGGGTAGGAGGACCCTTCAGAGGGACCTTGACAGACTAGAGAAATGGGCAGACTCCAATAGTATGAGATTTAACAACACTAAGTGCTAGGTTCTTCACTTTGGACATAACAACCCCATGCATCGCTATTGGCTGGGGGAGGAGTGGCTGGAGAGTGGTGAAATGGAGAGGGATTTAGGAGTAATGATTGACAGGAAACTCAATATGAACCAGCAGTGTGCCCAGGCGGCTAAGAAGACCAATGGCATCCTGGCCTGCATCAGGAACAGTGTGGTCAGTCAGACTGGGGAGGTTGTCCTTCCCCTGTACTCGGCACTAGTCAGACCGCATCTTGAGCACTGTGTGCAGTTCGGGTCTCCCCAGTTTAAGAAGGATGTTGAGCTGCTTGAGAAGGTCCAGAGAAGGGTGACAATGATGGCCTGCATCAGGAATAGTGTTGTCAGTAGGACTAGGCAAGTTATTCTCNGGTTGTTCAGCCTGGAGAAGAGGAGGCTCAGAGGTGACCTCATTGCTGTTTACAACTACCTGAGGGGAGGTTGCAGCCAAGTGGGTGTGAATCTCTTCTCTCAGGCTGATGACACCAGAACAAGAGGACATGGCCTTAAGCTACGCCAGGGGAGGTTTAGACTGAATGTTAGGAAGAGGTTTTTCACAGAGAGAGTGATCTCTCATTGGAATGGTTTGCCCAGGGAGGTGGTGGAGTCGCCATCCCTGGAGATGTTTAAGAGAAGACTTGATGAGGAGCTTAGTGACATGGCCTAGTTGGTGGGAGGCTTGGATGGAAGGAGCATGGTGTCCATGGTTCCACACTTGTGGGCCTGATCCCTGGGTGGGCGTTCGCTTGGGTCCCTTCCAACTCAGAATAACCTGTAAACCTGTGAACATTGCTTCTACTCAGGGTCTTCCACACACACAGGCTGTTGAAACGGGAATGCACCTGGCCTGGGTATAGGAGGGCACAGGAGCTCATGAAAGGATGGAGAGCACATAAAAGGAGTGGTGTAGTGGGATCCTTCACAGTAGGCTGCTGGCTGCCCTTGTTGGGGCAGGGGATCAGATGTGGACCCAGCAGCCCTTCTAGGTGCAATTCTGCTTGGCCCTGGCTCCTGTGGGCAGAACAGGCATCACATTGCTCTCTTTCAATTAACCAATTTGTTTCCTTTCATGTTGGGTCAGTGAGTTAAGATGTACTATGGCTTCAGTGGATACAGACTAATTAAGGGTGAACGAACCAGCAAACATTCATTTCAGTCCAGATTCTTCATTGGAGCGCTGGGAGAGCTGTGGTATCCCACATATGTGGCCTCATTCCAGAAGCACTGAGCCTTTCCCTGGTCAAATCATGTCATGAACAGCATCTGCATACTGTATGTGACTCTTCTCTAATGAAGGGAAACTATGCCTGTTCAGAGCAGCAGCACATTCATAACCATCAAGCAAGAATGCCCACAAGATGTTCTTAATGAGAAAATAAATGTTACACCAGGGCTTTTGTCTATGACTCCAACTCCAGGCACTCCACTCAAATGGTATATTGAATAGAGCAATTTGAACGTTTATGTCTAATTTTTGCATGTTTATGTCCAGCCAGGCTGCAAAATTTTTTTGTATTGGAAGAATATAGAGAAAGTATGTTCTAAGAAAACTTCACGTTCCTGTGGATAACCTGTTGTCTCACTATTGATGGTGTCACTTCACTCTGAAAGCAGTTACTCCCCAATTATTCCCCGAAATTTTTTGAAGTCCCTTGTGGGGCAAAGTGGCTTTGTATCTTTTAAAAGGCAATGTATGAGGACGAGTATGAGGGAAAATTTGGGCTGCAATTCTGTCAGCTGGACAAAGTAACGTTAGACCCATCCCTAAGACCCAGTCCTAATGTGTTGAAGGGTATATACTCAAGCCAGTCCCTCAGCTCCAGGATTAGAAGATGCTAATTTTAATAATGTCTATTTACTTTTTTGCTTAGGAAATCCCAAATTTTTCTGGGAGCTATTGCCCTGAGGCCAATGTCTCGTGCAATGCTGGTAACGGTTATGAGATTCCATGAGCACGTGGAATTTGGCTTATTTCTGCTTCTTATTTCCTATTTCTGGAATTGTAGCTTATTTCATACGTAGTCATAGCCACATTATAACGAAGTGGGAATGCAATTGTTTAACATATCCTATTTTTTTCAGAGTGTGTAAAGTTAACTCTAATTTTTTATCCCAACTCTTCTGCTTAGCACAGATGCTGTTGCTTTCAACATTGTCTTCGTTACTGGAGTACAGCTGAAGAATAATTTTAGTCCCCTATTTTACATAGTCTCTTTCATGTGCTGTTGCTGCAGCCATCAGCCAGACAAGACACTTGACTAAGCAAACTGTCAGTGTATTTCACACATCCATGGGAGATGCATAAAATCAGATTCCAAGTTTATGTATGAGATGCCTCCAGTTTGTTTGATTTTGTGCCAGACTTAACTTCCCTCATTAGTTTCCCTTTTGATAATGGTGGGAGATTTTTGACAACATAACTTTTATGATGAATATACTGAAACTTTTCTCAAAAATAGAAATATCTCACACAAATATCTCATGCCTTATGACAGCCATACATTTAATTTTGATTTGTTGTCTTGAAATGCAAGAATTCAATGTTCCTCAGCAGCTTGCTTGTATTACCTGTAAAACGGAAGATCATGTATGGATTATAAATCTCCAGCCAGTTTGTATACACAGAGATACAGAAAAAAGTTAGAAGAATACAGGCCAAAGAGCTAACTCAAGTTTTGATCTGGCACTTGGAAAAGTGTTGGATTTTCCTGTGGTTCTATCCTTATGGAAAAGGGATTTTGCTGTGTTAGATAAATATGCAGCAATGCACTTGCTGTGTAACTGGATCAGCAGCTGCAGGCTGAATCTGTCCTTACAGCCTGCTCCCAGGAGACCAGCACCCCAACAATAAAGACACTCTACACTATGACCAAAACCTGTTAGCTTAAAGGACAGGAAATCCAAAACACTCATGACTTTCTCCTTGGGTGGAAATCAGCCATGAGCTGAAATATCTGAAAGTCACTTAACAGCCCGTAATCTGTATGAGCAACACTCTATTTCAAGAGAATTTCTGCATCTGGTTCACCATCAGACATTGCCAAAAGCAGACACTTACAGCATTTCAGCATCTTGCCTTCTCTTAGAAGTCTGTGAGTATGGGAATACAGAAAGAGAAGATACTTTTAGAAACATGATGGGAAGTAGATCTGTCTCTACTTTAGTTCTTGTACACCAAAATGATCTAGAGATGAAACTGAAGAAGGACATACAAATCTCTCACATTCCAAAGGGGTGAAAGACTGGAAATGTGGGAGTGCACAGCTTATTGCTTCCTAGCACCCAAACTAACAAATGTGACGTTAAAGCTGCAAGGATAGTCAGTCCAATTTATGTTCCAAGTGTGAAATGTCCAAATCCTTCACAACAGGGAGCCTTTCATCATTTCATCTGCGTGCAATGAATGCAGGGAATAATTAGCAAAATGAATGAAAAGACTTTGGACTTGATTTTAATCCACCTCTGCCCAATGGGAATAACACCCCAATTCATTAAGCATCAGATGCACATTAGTGCAACTAATTCAGCTGGGAAAGGCATCCTCTGAGGAAGAGCTGAAACAAGCAAGCCCATCATTTCTCCATAGGTGGTTAACTTCAATTAAACTTCCCAAAACACAAATTTGTACTCACCTTGAAGGAAAATGTGAGAGGAGAGCCACTTACAGTGGTTTTCATAGCCTGAGCAACTTGGAACAGTAGGAGTGGTGGGAATTTTGGTGGAAGGGAGTTCAAGTGTTGGAACAATATATTCAGGGGATCTCTGCAATAGCCAGAACAGAATTTGTAATAGCTTTAGGGAATATTATTAGTAAATTTCTCAGTTGCATTTATTCCTCTGGATTGTTCTACTCTTGCCCTTGTCACTTCTGATCAAATGCTCCTTTGTGAGCTTGTTTTCTCACATACTAAAGGCCAAGTAGTATTCTCTTTACTCAATTCCATGGGAAAACACAGAGTGACAGCTTGCTGTGGGTTTTGGGAATAAGTATTGTATATCGAAGTTTCATTTCCTTGCAAACCTTTCTATTAAAATAATAAGTGGGAAGGGTGAACCAATTTTCCTTTTCTCTGTTTTTTCCTTCATGTTTTACTTACTGTCTTTAGCTTAGAAAAAAAAATCTAGAAAGGAAACACTTGTGTGCTCCAACTCTAGTTTTCTTGGTAAAATATTTTGGAACTTGGCAAGTGCAGGTCTGAGGGGAAAAGTTAGTTTAACTGATATTCTGCTCAGTTGGAATCCTCTTGTGTCCTAAGGTCTCAGTTTGCAATTCCAGTACTGTAATAATTGACCATTACAGAAATTGTTTATTAATTTTCCCAGGCTTCATGTTGCACCCCTGACTTCTAAATTCTTAAGGATACTATGTAAGGAAACTGGGATGCATTACTCCTAGGGTCTATCCTTGATTCCCTTCTCAGCTCCCTGAGAGACAAACCTCCTTCTCTGCCTTGGCTATAGCGTGCAGAGCTGAGGACACAGAGTGACTGTTGTCCCAGAATAGTACAGGCACCCTATGGATGTTCTGAGGAGGGAAAACTGTGATTGAACAGCTATCCCTCTGTCCTGCTTGTTTCTATACAAAGGACATTTGTGACTCAACAGCAGACACAATAAATGGATGTTACTGCCCCTGTTCAGTTTCAGGGAAAGCTGTGGGACCTGAGGAATTTACCATGTCACTCACCAAAAGCGAGCATTGGACTTGATTTTGAAACTGAGGTTACTCAAGTGGTATTGATATGCCATAACTAAGGTGAAGGAAGACATGAAAGCAGAGTCTGTAACAGGTCAGTCAGGGCAGAAATGTCCTCCTTCCTTCACACTCCTTGTCTGTGCCATCAGACAGACCTTTCCATCACCACTCCTGTGACCCAGGGGGCACATCAGGCACACTTGGCTGACATCAGATGCCTTTTCCAGAGAAAATGGCCAGATCTGATGTTTGTTGTGAAAGGAAGAATCACAACTTTCCTCATTCTTCCCACCACTACACAAATCAGTCCTTCTGTATGAGCTGTTGCTAGGAAAAAAGAGGTGAGGGGCAAATTGCAGGGGCATGGAAATGCCTATGCTCTGGGTCTGTGGCCAGATGTGCAGCATGTTCCTCCACTGGCCTTATTGATGACAGGTATTTCTGACACTTGTGATTAATCTTCTTATTCTGATTCTGGCCGTGTTACTGCCACTTCTCCTCACACCTTCTCCAATCTGTCATGGAACCCATGGACGTGACAAGAGGTGCAAATTGCAGATGCTCTAGCAAGCTTGGATTTAAATAGCTTAATCCTAGCAAGTTTGTGCCACTGAGGTTTTACAAAGGTTAAGCCCTTCAAATGTGGAGGTGATGAATAGCTGCTCAGTATGGCAAGTACTCAGGACAGCAGGGGCTTCCAAATTCTTCCTCTTTTTCATATTTCACACAGACAGCAAAGCCTTGAATTCAGTGTGATACCTGTGTCAATGGCAGCATGGGCTATTTGTAAACATAGAGCAAGGGAATATGATTTAGGGGATAATAACTCTGTGGAGCTCAGAATTTCTCTTTTGTAGCTGCCATTCTGTGTAGCAGTTTTCTTTTCCCTCTGCGGGTCAGAGGTACAGCTTTCCTTACTTTCCTCGCCCCTGCTGCCTGGTTCCGTCTGCAGATCCTGGGGCAAGGACTGGAAACGACTGAAGGACAAAGCATGCTTAATTTCCCAGGGTGAATAGGAAAAGACCCCTCTGAGACAACAAAAAAGCCAGTGGCTTGATTAACTGTGGGGTGGCATGATTTCCACCCACTGGAGCTGGAGAGAGCAGAGGACGGGATGAGGACAGAGCATTCAGTGTCCTGTGGTCCTTTCAGGGCATAAGAGAAAAGGGACCATTTTACAGGGACCCATGTAGCATCTTAGAGGTCCTATTATTAGTAAGCTCTGTTTAACCTTCCAAAGCATCTGTCAACCCAAAGCATCACAGTAACACTCCCCCAGCTGTAATATTACATGGATAATTATAGTCTGCAGATGCTAATGTGAGGAACGGATGCCACTTGCGATACATCACACTAAAGGATGAAAGGATTTTTTTTTTAGCTTCAAAGTGGAAAACTGTTTCTTTCTTTCCCTGTTGGTTTTTATCCTGGAGACGTAGCAGCCCAGCCCCATTCAACAGTCTGGACTGGACTAATTTTTAAAGCTTGGAGGGTACCTGAGGAAAAGCCAACTCTGTGCACTGTGGCTGTTGCAGAAGTGGGCAGTCAAAGGGGAAATCACGAGTCAGCTATAATGTGGCCTCTCAGGGACACTGCTCATCTTTGCTGGCTTTTGTGGATGAGGCAGCAGGCTCAGGCAAGGTCCGGCTGCAGCAGCTCAGAAATTCTTTGGTGGAAACATTGGCAACATCCCCAGCCACCTCTCTCAGTGCCATACTTCTCATTCCTGTCTCCTACCTATTTGCTTGACTGTTTCCAAGGAAAACTGAAAAGATCTGAAAATCTCATCTGTCCCCAGGGTTTTAATGGACACATTTTCCTAAATATCATCCAACGGGTATGTGCAATCTCATTTTTCCACTTGTGTTACAACCACAGGAACAGTTGGTGCCCCATGATTATAGTCTTGAACACAGACTGGCCCAAAATAACGTGAAGAATATGGATTAGTGGGCCAGTCACCCAGCCAAATTTGAAAATGCACAAAGGATTTACAGAAGTGTCTCTGAATCAGAGAGCATTCTGCCATCTTTATTTTACAAGAGGAAAACCAAGACACATCCCTTTGACCAAAATCCTCCCGAAGACTGAAGGAAGGAGAAGTAGGCAGGTAGATTTTAAGGATATGTGCCTTTGTGTCATTTTTGAAATGAACACTATTAATTTTACATTCGCACATTAATTTTTCACATGACTTTATTTGAAGCACAGGGTTGTAATTTTGGCTCAGGTTTCTGCTTACTTGAGATTCTTTTTGTTTATAACATCACCAGAATGCCTTGATGGAACTATCTCTCTGTTACTCATGTAGGTTCACTGTTTATTCTCCCTTTTCATTATACAGGAAGCTTCCGTCAAAGTCACAGAGGTAATTGCATTTTTGGATTTGTATTGTGTATTAAATATGAGTGTATGTGAAATTTGTCAGGGAAAGAAATTACAATAAGACTACATTCTGAAGAAAAGTCTAGCAAATATGAGTGAGTGGATTTATTTCTGACATTTCAAACAATCATAGCTGAAGGTTGAACTAAATCAGTAATAGATGTCTATTAATGCATTCACCATTTTTCTTTCCTTTCTTTCTCTTTCCCTGCATTGCAGCTGGCATTGGAGAGTGATATTTGCACTGTATAGATGACAGAGCATAAAGAAAGCCTAGACGAGGTGACAATAACATTAATTATAAAATAGTAGAGAGAAAAGATATATGTAGGGAAGACTTACCACATTCATTTTTAAATTCTCCTTTCTTCTGAAAGAGAATGTTAAGGACTCAAATTGCCTCTAATTCTCCACATCACACACTATTTGCAGTCAATAAGTATAATTTTTTTGCACCAAGAGGAGCTTTATGAGTCATAGACTGTACAAGAAGCCCTCTTGTAGCATAATTATTATTTCCCCCTTCCCTGATTTTAAGTGTCATGACATAAATTTCTGATGTGGCATTCCCAGACAGCACACAAGGTGCAGAGACAGCTTTAATAGCTTCACCCCAACCTTCACCTCCACATCACACTTTTGGCTAAGGCGGAGTATCTTTCACAATATCACATCTCTGATGTCTGTCTGACAATGTCATTAGGAGCTTGCTTTTATTGTCAATGATAAAGCAGGATGAAAGCAAGAGAGCCGGAGAAGAATAATTACAATAGGCTTAAACCAGCTTCCCCAATGCCCATATGCCTTTTGTATGTATTGATGGAGTCATTGAAGACATCTACAGTGAAGAGCAAGGATGTTCTCTGGTCAGAATATATTACAGCTTATTTTTCAGCAGCCTTATTAACATTTCCAGAAAGCAGGATATTACATGATGGAAATGCATGCCCTGATCTCCCTCAGCATGGAGTTCATGGAATCATAGATCCACAGAAGGTTTTGGGCTGGGAGGAACTTTAAAGATCATCTAATGCCAAACCCTGTGTGATGGGAGATATCACCAGGTCCCATGAGCTGGGAAATATTCACTGCTTGAAGATGATCAACTCAAAATGACTCTCAGGGCTTTCAGCTGTTTACTCAAACTTGCACAGGACATCATGGCCAACGTAAGTTGTTACTATTACATATTTGTTTTCTCATAGCCCTGGTAGAGGGTCAACATGTTTATATGACGTCAGACTGACTGAAGTATTATGTTCCTGCATAATAACTGAAGTTAACTTGAATTGTAGTAGTTGTCAGCATATATTTAACAAAACTGAGGTTTTCCCTGTACACAAAACCAACATGGCACGTGTCCTTCTAAGTTTATGAGTGATACTTAGGGAATACACAGTGTATATATACTAAAAATCCTACACGTATTCCCTCTCTCAGGAATTTGCTGCCTCACATAATATTCTTTTTGAAGGCTGATACTAAACTGCTCATTATTTTTTCATGCAAGAAGACTCTTTGACAGATCCAATTCTCCTGGCTATCAACAACTCTCTTGACATTCTCTCTCATCCCATCTTCAGTTACCCAGCATTTAAAAAAAAACAGATTTAATTACATTCTGCCCTTTCCTGGCTATGTAGGGAAAGGTTATCATAAGCCATTTCCCTGTTAGGCCATTGTGAGCCATACACATGTAAAGATTTATGTTGAAAATATATAGTCTTGATAAGTGTGGGGTTTTAATTTTCTTTTAATGGGCAAAGACAGCCAGAAGAGGATGAAAAGAGGAAGATGCATCAGATAGAAAACAATATAGCTACTGCCTTCAATTTGAAAGTTAATTAAATCCTGGATTCTAACTTTGTATTGGTTTTCTTTTTCTATTTGCATAATGGAAATACTAAGAGGCGCTGGAGAAGTTACACATTGACCTCCATCCTTCAAATATACTTAATAGTATATCAATTAACAACTGTTGTATCTCAACCTTGTTGGCCTCAGATGCGTACATTAACATCTACACAGTAGAAAGGTACCTTTACAATGGCTTATCCAGCTGTTCTGGGCCCAGAGCAGACTAATGACTGCCAGGCGGGGATCAGGAAAGTCTCCCTTTTTCCATTCTGGGGTTCAAGTTCTGATTCACCCAAATCAGACCCTGAGAGTCCTTTATGTAAAAGTCAAATAGATTCCTAAAGACACAGCATTGCTGAAGATGAGCTGTACATGCTGATTTCTAGATGTTCTCAAGTGGTTTCCTGCCATTTACAGGTTTCAAATAAAGTTGTCCTCATGCATGTATTTTACAGACAGTTCTGGCTTCATTTACCCCTGAGAGTTTTTCCCTTATTTTTTGAAGGTTATGGCAATTCAGAAGGGAATTGTCTTCTCTTGAAAGTGTCATTTTCCTGTTAAACATCCTCCTTCCTTCCTCATTATCAGCTAAAACACAACAGGTAAAAAGGGAAGCTGATGATCTGAGCTACATGGCAGAACACGCAGCAGGAAGGATGTAACATGATTTGTTGTTGTGGATCATAGGACAGTTTGGATTGGAAGAGACCTTTAACAATCTCCTAGTTCAGTCCCACTACAATGAGCAGGGACATCTTCAACTAGATGAGGTTGCTCAGAGCCCCATTCAACCTGACCTTGGATGTTTCCAGGGATGGGACATCCACAGCTTATCTGGGCAACCTATGTCAGTGCCTCACCACCCTCGTTGTAAAAAACTTACTCCTTATATCTAATCTATGCCTATTCTCAATCTAATGTCTATTCTATATTTAAAATCTTTATCTGTATCTAGTCTGTGTGGGCCCCTTCATTCAATTATCTCAGAATAAACATGATCTCCAAATTTGCAGATGAATATTTCCAAAAAGCTGCCTCCTAGCACTTTCATGGGCAAATTGTGGCTGTATAGGGTGATAGGCTCTCTGAAAATGTGACCAGCCAAAGTATGCATTCTGTTTTATCTGAAATTCCCAGGCAGGAAAGCCACACAGTGTTAGGGAAGCAGTGGGATAAATTTAGCAAGTGATAATGTAAACAGTATGGAAAAAATGTGTGCTGTGCAGGAGGGCACAGGTTCATTTGCTCGTTGGGACATAACTGACCGCTTGGAAACAAGACTGCAATAAGTTTAAATCTGACCCAAAGGCTTGCACATGTCTACAGTTTTATGCTTGTCCCACTAGAGTCAGTGAGACTGCAGAATGTGCAGTTAAATACTATAGAGTTATTTATTTTTGAAAGGATTGGGGGCTTAGGGTGGTAAAATGTCCTTGGTTTCACCTCCCAAATAGATCAGCAAGGTAAACAGGCAGTTACTTTTCACTATTGTCAGTGATTAATCTACCTAAGGAGAGCCTTTACTTTCTCTGGTTCACTTTACTATTTCTTTGTTGATATATGACTGACTTGTCACTTTGCTTGAAACAGTAAAAACATCAAGTTGCTAGAAGCCAGAGAACAGCCTCACTCCTTTTAATTTGCTTGTTTTCAGTATCAATTCACTTAAAGGTCTAAAGATTCAGCCTTGTGTATATTTTTCTGCAGCTGCATTCATATCCCTAAAAAACAATGCAAGTGAATTTCTCAGAAGGAAGACATCTGAAATGTCACAGAGAGTTAGTCAAATTGCTTAACTGTGGGCATTACCAAGAAACAATGACAGAAACACTCAAGCTGAGGCCAACCCTGCCTGCAGCAATTTGTTCAAATTCCTTTGCTTGTTTGTTGCTTCCCTAATTTTCTTGAACTGTAGCTTTATAAAAATCACAAAATATCTTCATTGCATCCTTGTATTTTACTGTAAACACCAATGAGGCTGTTAATTCATAGTTCTAGCTTTCCTTCCCAGTTTACAAGGGAATGCTTTGTTGCCATTGTTTCTCTACACTAACCTTCAGTGATATTTGATTTTCATTGATAAAGAGTTTCCACTTTTAACAAACCATTGTGCAGATCTGAAGTGGGAAATATCCATCCAGGCAATTTGTATTGACAGTACTTCTTGTTCCCCTTGGATTTTTCTATTCTTTGTGGCAAAAAGGTTGAGATCACAGAATCACACAGAATATTATGAGTTGGAAGGGACCCACAAGGATCATCTAGAGATGAGGAAGCAAATGGATGTAATAAGTGAAGTCAGCCTGCAGAACCATTCCTAAACCTTAAAACTCCCAAGTAGTATCAATAATGGTGTCAATTATTGCAAACTTGTCTTGCTCACTTTCAGTGTGACAAAAAGGTAACATAAAATTTTACAGTGAAACTGGACACACCGTAATCCTCAACAGTCAAATCAAGGCTGTGCATTAGCATGAGAAAGCAATTTGGCTGTTTGGATTCACAGACTTGGAGGGCCACAGAAAATTTACTGTGAAGAAGAGAAACTAAGCGAATTAAAGAAAAACTTTCTGGTCAGACTACAGTAAATAAATAGTAAACCAGCTATTGGTAATTTAGGATACACAAAGAAATAGAGAAGAATCCAGAAGGAGTTTAAATGTCTATCGTGGTGAGGAAGGCATAGGAAAGGGAAAGGCTGGATTGTTGGCAGGGTAGAAGGAGGGATAATAATTTTTCTGTCAACATGATTGGTGTCAATCACACTCATAAGGGAAAGATGAGAAAGAGCAAATATTGTTCTGTTGTGCACAGAGCAGTGAACAGTGCCACAAAGCTGAGCTATGCAGCAGCAGCATGATAATGGCTTTGAAAGGCTGGGCGGCTCATTTGGATGAGAAGATGACAAATTGCTAGCAACATGAGACTTGCTCCTTTTCAATTGCATTTTAATAACATGAAAGGGCTCAAAGCAGCCTGTGAGAGGCTCAGAACAGAAATTACCTTGTAAAAAGATCGTCTCAGTATCTGTCGGCGCTGAGCAGGAAGGACATGGTAGCAGGGGAAGAGATCAGGATGCCCTTACAGTTTTTACCACAAGGGTATAAATGCATGGATCCACAAGGATATGGTTAAAGCAACAGACTGCCTGATCTCTGCATCCATTTTTGTCACAGATTCTGGACAAAAGATACTGAGGTCGCCCAGAGACTGAAGGAGCAGCAGCAAACCCAGCAGCACCTGGCGCTGCTGGAACTAGAGCTGAGTTGGTCTCAGGTCCAGCTTCAAAATGGAGCTAATGAGCTTGCTTTCTTTTTCTGGAGGTCTAGGTCACACCAATATGTTCTTAGAGACAGAAATTCTTTAGTAATTGACAAAAAAAAAGTAGAATAAAATGGAAGTGCAAAGGCTATTCCCACCTTCCTTAATTCATCAGTTCTTTTCCTCACCTCATTCTCTCCCTAAAGCACATACAAAAGCTAGATGTTCTGACATTTGTAACTTTCATTTGATATGAAGAGTTTAGTATTTTCTAGAGTTCTAGATACATAAGCTGTTGAAGTGGAGGGAGAAAAAAGACTGGGAAATATATAGTAAAAAAAAAAAAAAAAGGAGAAAAGACTCGAAGATATAAGGTTCTGAGTAACATTTTTCCCTGTTGTATCCATGGAGCATATAGTCAGTAGTGAGACACTGGTAGAGATTGCACACAGAGGCTGTAGCTGTCCCACCCTTGGAAATGTTCAGGGCCAGGTTCGATGGGGCTCTGAGCAATCTGGGATAGTGGAAGATGTCCCTGCCCATGGCAGAGGGGCTGGAACTAGATGTTCTTTGAGGTCCTTTCCAATAATCCATGCTCAAGACCTAGTCCTCAACTACAAAGACACATCAGATGACTACCTGCCTACGAAGGTCAAGTGTAAAACTTTAGTTCTTCAAGCAACACCTGATTCGTTACATTCTTTGGATAAACTAGAGTCCACCTAGTCAATGGGCATGAAATGTCATTCAAATGGTTCAAGCTGTGCAGGAGTTTTTCCCTGATATTCTTTCACTGTAGTTTTCTTAATGCTGGCATAATTCCCTTTGAAATAACCTTTCCATTTCTGCACTCACAGAGACAGCCTTTCTGGGAAGTTTTCCTCCATGCAGCAGAACAACATGGTACTAATGAGATTACTCACGGGGTAGAGTTAAGCATTTGTATAAGCCTTTGAGAGAGTGGGGTGTTAATTACAAACTCTCACATCAGAAACCAAATAATGAATCATAATAGTGTACACATTTCCCCCAAAGTTGTCCAGACTTCTCTTGGTCAGAATCTTGGTGACACAGGAAGGGCTCTGCAGGAGATCGAGCTTCATTCACTGACACTATTGTGTGTAATTAAAAGAATTCTTTTTTAACACGGGCACAACACTGAGCAGTATCTAATGTGGAGATTTTCAAGTCACACTGCATTTAAAAAATGAAACGCTACACTGAATGCCTGTGTGAATGCATGTGCTTGTAAATTTTCCCTTTCAAATTTCTATATCAAGATTTTATCTCAAATGAGTATTCTGAGGTAAAATAAAGCACAGTAGTCATTACTATTAAAAAGAAGAAAAAACAAAAAAACAATTTAGAAAGTCATTTCCATCTAGAAAGGAAAAACTCTCAAGTTTCCTTCCTCCTCACTCTCTGCTCCCTCCACCTCCCTCCTTTAGAAGGTAAAGGGAAGGAAGTATGCAGGGACATATTTTTCACCCTCTTTTATTGTTCTTTTTCTTGGACATATATTCCTACTGAGCTGGAATTAATTTTCAATAGACTGTTTTTTGAAAACACGCTTTTGAACATTTTTCTTGTCTTACATTCCCTATATTTTTATTCCATCTCATCATCTCAAAGCAAACTGTTCTCCCTCTCCCTTAATATTATCTTTTATGTTCTTCCTGAGGAAAGTCACTGAAGTGAACTTCATGTTGTGCAGATGAGAGAAGCAAGCTGTGGCACTGGTAAGGTTTTAATAATTATGAATAGTTTCATTCTGTGATTAGCTTAATACTCCCACATCCTCCCTCTTTTCAGTTCGGGACCAAGAACTGCTGTTGAAAAAAACCCTACAGAGATTCATGAATTCAGTTAAAAACACCAACACTGAACAACTTATACATCAGCACTTGGTAAAACCAAGGGAATATTCACATTCCCTAATGCATGGAAATCAAGTAATTTGCAACCAGGCACTACATACACCAGCAATTGCAAAATATGTTAGAAGGGAAAACTGTAGTGACAAATTATGTAAATAGTCCATACAGCAGATAAGTAAATAACTAAAACCATGGTATTAATGGGCTGCTAACTAATTCCCAAGGGAATCGTTAACTGTATGTAAAATATGTAAGATTACTTTCAGGTCCTTTTCCCTACTGTATTCCTCTTCCCATTGTCTCATTAATTAAAGCTCTTCTCTCACTTTCTTCTTTATTTCCTTCAAATTGTTTGCAGCTATGAGGAAAACTACACTCTAAACTAAACTGGGTGCCAGTTTCAATCAATAGGAAGTGAAGAAGAGAAAGTCAGCCAAGTACACTATATGCACTAAAAATTAAATACAATAACCCCAAATCCTCAACTAATCATTGCCATCACCTCTTCTGAGAAGAGGGATGGGAGATTGAGGAATTCTCGTAGGACTGTTCTGTGGCTGTGTGAAAAACTCAAAAAGCAAACCAATCCTTCTAAATCCAGAAGCATACCGAGCACTCAGACTCTTAGGTGGAGCAGGGAGAACCACAATCACAAGGCTGGGATAAGGAGCTGATCTGGGCAAGTGGGGAAATTTACCCCCTGGTGGGAATTCAAGCCCAGCCCTTCAGACCAGACATTGACTGATGGAGATGGGGCAGGCACTCTGTCTTTTGCAGATGAACTTCCTAAAAGACCATGACAGAAAGATAAAAGCACCCAGATAACAAATTCTCTCACTCAAACCAAGCAGTGAAGAGAAATCCCCACCAAGAAAGCCATCCCAAGACTGTGGTTGTGCATGAGTTTGAAAAGGTGATATGTAAATGTCAAGAGAAATGACATTTTAGAGCTATAAGATGTGCTTCCTTCAGTGGTGTTGACTGATTGGCCATTCATTGTCACGTAGTTAATTGTTTACCAGCTGCTAATCAATGACATCTGAAATACCATGTGTGCATAAGGTTTAATCCCAAAATGAAAAGGAAATAAAAAGAACAGAAAACATCCAATATCCCTGTGGTATTCATCCTCCAAGAAGTATCCCATGTAAGGTAAACACTCAAATTTCACGTGAGCCCTTTGTGGGGAATATGAGAAAGGCAGAAGTGTCAGGTATGCTTTATATTAAATCTCTGAGATTTTCCTTAACAGGATAAACTCCTGAAGCTGCTCTCTGACAGACACTGAGGAGGCAGGAAAAGGGCAGCTGAAACCCTCAGCAGTGGGATAGCTCTAGTGTAACATTAAACACACCACAGTTCTCCCATTTCCACAAAAAGACCGTCCACAAAACCGCTGCCCCATGACTTAGTATCTCTGTCAGACACTGAGGCCCATTTGCTTTGATTGTGTTCTGAGGATCCAGAGTATCTGGGTGCAGGCAAAATCTCTCTGAATGGGCTGCAAATGGCTTTCAGAGCAATTTCAAGCTGAAATTATCCAGACATTCTCAGGGCTGTATCAGCCAAATGGCTATCTCCCAACACAGAATTAAATGCCTGATGCTGAACAGATTATATTTGGGAGAGTCAAAAGGATATAGAGTGTATTCTTCTGTAAGACTGGAATGTAATTATGACTTCTGGGGCATGGGTAAAAATAAATTATTACATTTGTCAAATATTTGGAAAAACACTGTTTTGTATCCAATTCAATGAGTGTGTGATACTCCAGTAGACAAAACAGTGCAAATTTATTCTGTCATAGCAGATACAACAGTTTGGATTGCCATGCCCAAAGAGCTGTCCTGCCTTCATCCACAGCCTGTTTGTACAGTGTGCAATTCCATAATCTTTAGCAAAAGTTGTTGAAATGAGTAAAATTAACTAACTTCAATGTTTTCTCTATTTTTCTTAATCCATTTTTGGGGGGGGTAGAGAGCACGACTTACACACAGCTCTGTGCTGCATCTGCTCATGTTGTGATTTGTTGGGTTGAGTGTGGGTTCACTGCTTGAGTTTTTTTAAAGGTAGACATGGTTTGCTGTAGATGGAAGGGTCTCAAGGAGTCTCAGCAGCCACTGCCAGGGACCTAAAAACACATGGATCTTGCAGGACTTATACTTGACTAGGGACTGGCTGGTAGGACCCACCTGAGAAAACTGACCAGCAGGTTTGGCATCTGATATTCCTGGGACATGCAGGAACCTTCCTTTCTGGTGGCTTTTTTCTGCTGGGCTGGGGATTTGCCAGTGTTTAAAGCATCGAATGGGCTCTAAGAGGGAAATGAAAAGAATGATCAATGCCTACAACCCTCACTTTCTCCTGCCTCCTGCTAACATGGAGATAACAGTGGGCAGGAATAGCTCTGGGGCCTCTGTACAGGCACTGCATCCTACGTCTCAGTCCTGAGTCCTTCAGTGGCCAAGGCACAACTGAGCCAGAAAAAATGCATTGTGCTAAACTGAAACATTTGTAGGTTGGGAAGAAAGAGTTAAATCCTCTTCAAAATAAGCAAAACTAACATTTTTCATGAAGGATAAGTATAAAAGAAACAAAACTGTACAGCCTGCTCAGCCAGTGCTGCCTGGCCCCATTGACACGCATTCTCTTTTCAGCAAGGATGAGTCTGTATCCACTGCTCCTCTCTTTGCTTCCCTCCTGCTAGTGAAAAACAAGCCCCAAGGACACAGGTGTGCAGTGATATTAAAAACAGACAGCATTTTGCAAAATAAAAGAGTTCCATCACTGCGATGAGCCTCCGCCTGTGTTAGCCCTGCCATTAAATACTCTGGCTTTCAGAAATGAACCCTGGCTTTCAGAAATACCTCCAGAAATAACAGAAATATTTCAAAATATTTCAAAAATAACATGGTCTGTGTTTTGAGAGGAACGGATGGCTCCTTCCTTCCTTCCTTCCTTCCTTCCTTCCTTCCTTCCTTCCTGCCTGCCTGCCTGCCTGCCTGCCTTCCTGCCTGCCTGCCGTCCCAAACTAAAAGCACTGTGTACCACTTTAAAGAGACAAAAAGGTAAACACAGCTTTTAATAATATAGAAATAGTAAAGCAAATATATTGGAATTAATAAAAGATGAAGAAATTCAGCCAACTGATGTGGTATTTTGATGACACCCTTTGAAGGCTCAGACAAGAGACTGTGTATTTCATATTTCATAGAAAAACAGCAGAGCAAGCTCAGAGATTTATATTTAACTACTAAGGAATGGCATTTAGAAAGCTGCTGGAAATGAGATTTTTATCAAATTGCAGAAGGGATTGAGTGGGAGGATCGCACAAAGGAAACAGAAAGTGATGGTCAAAGGAGAAAAGAACAGGCCCTCATACACTGAGAAGGAAATGGCAGGGGAGAGGAAACGGGTTAATTTTCTCTCTCTTCTCTTTTTTTTTCTTTTGAGGAAAGTACTCTAGAAATATTAATATCTAAGAAAAACAGTAAAGGAAGAAGACAGATATCATCGCGTAACTGAAGTATAAGATATCAGATAGCTGCATTTGCAGCTGGTGGAGATTATGTGTAACATATAACCTGCTGCCAATTCCTTTGATGAAACCAGTGCTCCCTTTATGCTACAATTGCAAATAAATGAGGTGGTGACCAGTTATCATTAATCTTCTAGAAATCATGAATGAAGACCAACAGTTTCCTATCAACCTCCTCATGAATATACAATTGAGGTAAGATCAAAGCCCTGGGGTTACAGCAGGAATGTACAGAAGATTTTGGCCAAATCTCTGTGGAGCAGCAGGAGAATGAAGGATGAACAACAGAACCGGATTTAAACAGGTCTATCAGTGTGCCTGGAAGAGCTGGCACATCCAGGGCTCTGGCTCATGACATGTCACAGCTCCTTCTCCAAAACCTCACCCTCTCCCTTCTTTCCTATCCTCCCTCTTACCAAGTTCAGTGCAAGGGTTCCAATGGATGATCCATATAAGTTCCAAAGCCTGCACTTCCCTGCAAACATAAGGGCTACAAGAAAACCCCTCCATCTTCTTCTTAGTTTTGGTAAAAACTTTGCTACAAACTCTGCATTCCTTCACATTAGTGGCATTCATTTCCAAATCCTTCTGTTTCTCGTAAACTATGTTCCCACGATACTGAGAGGAAAACACACATACAGAGACAAAAGCCTCTCTGCCTCCATCATCACAAAATTTCCTGCAAACTGTCAAGCAGAGTATGATTAGAAACCCTCTTTTGTAAAAAAAAGGAATGGTGAGCACGACCTCTAAAATGGAATAAACAGTTTAAAGGGCCAAGCAGCACTTAAATTGATTGGAAAAATCCGAGGTGCCCACCACCAAAAATACTCTTTAGGCTAGCTTGGAGACAGTTTCTTTCTTTTTATGTGCCATTTGCAATTCCCTGTTTCTTCAGATTTAAGTCTCTTTCCTGGTGAGATGGGATATTGTATTTAATAGGGAAAAATACTTGCATCAGCACAGAGACAAGAAAACTGGAAGTTGCTCCCATTCCCACAGATGTCAGGTTAGGGGAGAGACTCGTGGGTGCTCTCTGGCAGAGATGAGGGGCAACAAGCAGAAAACCTTGTCTGGCTGTTGCAGTGTATGGGAAACAGGAATTTGTGCACGTTTGGTAAGCAAGCAAGTAGTTGTGAAGAAACACCAAGCTCATCAGCCAATTTTTCCCTCCTCCCCATTGGGACAGCTTACCAGACTTTGAAGTTTTCTAGCCAATGAGTGTTAGTGTGCTGTGACAGCTGGCAACACATTCCAGTGTGTAAGTGATGGACTGGCTCTGGAGAGAGTCAAATAAATTATGAAGTGGGTGAAATTTCAGCCCTCCAAATAACAGTCCAATGATTTCATTGGAATGGCTCTGTCTGGCAATGTATTCAAGCACATACAGCTGGGCAGAACACACAAACACTCCTACATGGAATAGCTGCGTGCATGGGAAGAAAGGGAGTTCTCCATGGATAAATGAGCCCAAGTTAGGAGACAGCAAGGGAGGATTTTCAAAATATGTTTGTGTGAGCCAGTCACATATGGCTCCATGTGAATATAAGTATTAGAGCCAGAAATGAGCGTGGTATATATACTGCTCAAACCCAACATCTCCAGGATTCCTTGGATGGTCTTCTTGTCCTAGGGGAGTGTCATCTACTGGCTGCATTTTTAAAGCACAGCACATCCAAAAGCTTCAATTTCTATCTCAATGAGCACAATTTATATGGACAGTTTAGCACCTGGAATAGGTATGAATAAGCAGTGCAATTAGAAACCCATGACTGAGAATTTTCTGGGAAGCAAAATGAAGTTAGGGACTTCATTTAGGAAGTCATGTTAGGAAGAAGTTTTTCACAGAGAGAGTGATCACTCATTGGAATGGGCTGCCCAGGGAGGTGGTGGAGTCGCTGTCCTTGGAGGTGTTTAAGAGAAGATTGGATGAGGAGCTTAGTGACATGGTCTAGCTGGGGGGTGTAGGGCTGGATGGTCCTGTGGGTCTCTCCTGGCTTGGAGTGGCCTGTGTGCCTGTGAGGGAACTAGGTTTATGTTCACCACTCTGGGGCGTGCGTTCGGTCTCTGTACAGGTGTTAGATGGTGAGTTGGACCAGATGATCCTTGTGGGTCCCTTCCAACTCATAGTATTCTGTGATTCTGTGATTCTGTGACTTCAAAAGGGACCTATATCCCTTTTGAAATGAAAGAGGTTTAGAAAATACCATCCTGCCACGTGCCTTTCAAACTCTCAGAAGGATACACTTCAAGATGCCTGACCTGTGGCTTTCAGCAGAGAGGGAATGTTCTGGAGTTAGTTGCCTTCTTCTGAGACTCCAGGAGGCATGGACTAGATCTGACTGACAGAGGTGGAGAGGCAGAAGAAAGCAGCTTTCTGAGGACAAGAGGATGCCTGTTCAGACCTGTAGCCCATTCCATGAAGTTGTACATTCTGAATGTATCATCAACAGAGAACAGCCTGTTTGCTAGTGGTTTATCGTTATAGAGGATCTTATATTCTCCTTCTGTCAAATGTTGTCAGTGTAATTTGTTTCAATCAGGGGAGGAATATGGAACTTAGCCCTTCATAATTGGAAGATCTTCTTCAGCCTGTAGATGGGATCCTTGGAAGTGCAAAGCACCATTATAAATAGGTTTAATTGGAGGTGCATTTTTTTCCATCCCTCTTCTGCTCCACATTTCCAGCTGCTGCAGACAGTGTGTGCATGAGCCTGCTGGGAACATTTACTGCAAAACTTGTTGCTACTCACAGGTTCACAGGGTATTCTGAGTTGGAAGGGAGCCATAGGATCATCTAGTCCAACTCCCAAGTGAACGCGCACCCAGGGATTGAACCCACAAGCATGGAACCATGGGCACCACACTCTGTCCACCCAAGCCTCCCATCATCTAGGCCATGTCACAGAGTTCCTCATTCAGTCTTTTCTTAAACACCTTCAGGGATGGTGCAAATTTATCTAAAACCAGGCAGTCTTGAGTGCTTTTCTATTATACATTTGAATCTTACAACCTTCACTAGGAGCGCAGAATGAAGACACACGGGAGTCTTCCACCTAGTTCAGACGTTCTTAATGTGCTCGACCACAAAACATAATAAAGTACCATGACAGAATACTGAAAGTGTAAATTGTGCTTAAATTTGCAGACAGAGTAAAACAACCGCAAACTTGCAGAGAATAAAGAAGTTGGCCTGCTAGACTGTGAGGGATCTAGGTTGGTGTTATGCTCTGCGATGTGCTCTCGGTCTCTGTACGGGTGTTAGATGGTGAGTTGGACTAGATTATCCTTGTGGGTCCCTTCCAACTCATAATATTCTGTGATTCTGTGTGATTCTGTGAAGCAGTTTAGTTTACACAGCCCATTGTTTTATGAAGGTGAAAGTTACGAAGTGGGTTTAGTTAAGAAGTGGGTTAAATAATTTCCATTCATTCAGTTACAAAAGTGGGAGACACGAGGTTTGAACTTAGCAAGTTCATCTGGACCTTCAATGTGCCTGTAACACAATACTTAAGCTTTTTTTGAGAGTATTTACGTTCCAATGAAAACAAACATTGCCCAAATGATGGACATCTCAAATTTAAAATAATATGACAATAAATATCTTTCATAGCAAGATGAAGGAGCTACATACTGTGTCAGAAAATACATACCTTACTTCTGTTTTGACAACGACAGGAGTTAGAGTAGATTTGGAGAATTTTACATGCTCGGGCAGAATTTTCTGCTAGAGCTGGTGCTGAAGCTTCTTTTTGGCTCAAGTGACCTCAGCTGCTCCTGTTTGTTTTGCAGTTTAATCACCTTCAGCCAAAGCTAATGGGTATACTGACTCGTTCCAAAGATCAGTTGCTTTCTGTTGTTGAAAATTTCATCAGGAACTTAAACTCCAGGGATAAACTACTCCTGTCCAATGTGACATCATCTCATTTTTTCTCTCTCCATCACACACTGGGCATGATGACTCTGTCTTATTCCTATAATTCCCCTCCTTATATTGATGAGAGATAATTATTTCTTCTTGTTTTAAGAATACGTGGCTCCAGGGTTGTGGGTTCGATCTCTGTGTGGGAGTTTGCTTGGGAGTAGGACTAGATGATCCTGGTGGGTCCCTCCCAACTCGAAATATCCTGTGAACATGTGAACCTCTGTCTCTGTAAGCACATTCTTCTGTTTCGGAATCATGTCTCTGATATTTCTGCTATTGTGTACATACTAACGTAAAAATCAAACTAAATCAGAATAGATTTCATGTTAGTCCATTAAACAACTCAAAGTTCATGTACTTTTGCCTAGAGGAACCTAAGAATGTTAAACATTTGTGTAATCAAATTTTCAAGTTTATTGTCTGGGAAACTGTTTTGATTACTCTTGCAAGGTCCTCAATATGGAAGGAGGAAAGGTTTGCAAGGAAAATTACAATCCCGAGATTAAAAAAAACTTAAAAAAATACATATAGCTGCCTTTTATTTTCTTTCAAATTTAAACAAGAGGACTGAATAGCACAAAAAGGAAGCTAACATTTCAAGCTGACTTGCAATGACAGAATAGTTTCAGCAGAGTTTTGTTTGCTGTTTCATTTCAATCTACATTCACTTTCTTTCCAAAATTTTTTTTGCGATCTCTGCCCCTTTTTCCCCCCTAGGATCATTTCTGCTGCCAATTTCCTTTGCAATATTGTGTTTTACTTTTTCCTTCACTTTCTTGTTGTTAGACCTCTTGAATACCTCTTCATCTAGGAAGCCCAGAGATCATGAACTCACATGAATGCTTTGATAGCAGTCAGGAGCACTGAGAGCAATCCTTAATGTTTATTTAAATAGAACATATAATTATTATCTTTGGTGTAGTTGCAAGGAGGAAATAAAAAAAGAAATATTTAAGATACTATTGGAAACCATCCGAGCCCAGCTGGAATTCTCAGGGGTTTTTAGGGTTTGAAATTACCAGGATGTTAATTTTCACTGAGAACAGTCAGCTCTGGATAAGGAGACACATCTGTATGTTCTGTTTCAAGTGAGCAAATAACTAGAAATATTCTAAGTGGCTGCTGCTGATATTCAGACATGTGAAATAACAATGGGACAGTCACATTTGTTCCACTCTGCACCAGCTCTCTTCTGTGACATGCCTCCCTGTTAAGCTATACCCATCAGTGTTATTTTTAGCCTGGTTTCCAAAGGAAACACAGCATATGAGACTGAGTCTATCTGTCTGCTTATCACTGCCTCCAGAATAATGCACTGGAGCCCAGTTTCAACCAAACTTGACAGTAGGGTAGGAGTCTGTGGGATGTGAAGTAGCTGCCAGTTTCCCAAAAGCTGGTGGCCAGTGAAGAGGCTGCAACAGGAGCTGAGCAGCTGCCTGGTTTCTGGGGCTGGCCACAGAACACACATACAGACACACACACACTTGCCTTTATGCCAAAATTCTTTGAGGATATGGGGAAAGGATGGGCCAACAAGAGCCATCACGAGGTTGTAAGAAATGTAATGAAAGAAAGACATCTGTTAGGAAACATTTTTCCAAATGACACCTCTGTCAGGAGTCATTACCTCTCTGTTCAGAAAATAAATGCAAATATGACCCCCAGTCCTACTTTGCTGCTGCTGTTTAATTAGGCAAAACCTAACAATGGAGAGAAAAAAAGACCAAATTTCCACCAAGCATCACATGCTACATCCACAAAGGGGACAGACGAACCACTGGAAAAGGCAGTGGCTTGACTGACTGACTAGAAATTAAGTCTACAGGGTAACTAACCCCAGGAGGTGACTACTGGTGGAAGTCAGGAGGACTCTTTCCTCTCCACCAGGTCACACAGTGGAGCAGAGATGCAGCATTTGGTGGGCAGCCAGTCTGAGTGACCCCCAGTGTGAGACTGGGGATCCTACTCTGATGCTGTACAAGAGGTAACATCACCACAGAACACAATTTGCAGTGTCTGTCTAGTTTAAATACTCCCAAGCTGGATGAAATATCTGTTTTGGCCAACATGAACAGACCTGGGAGCCTGCCTGCTTTGGGGCTGTTTGTTTATATATTTATTTATGTATTCTTTGGTTTTTTAAAATAGCAATCAAAAGCTTCACATATAGAAGCATAAACTAAAACTATATTTAAGCCTTTAAAGCGAGCCGACAGCCAGAATTGCCAAGTGCCTGCAGTTCTCAGTAAGAACCAATTGATGTTTACTCCTGTAAAAGAGCAGCTTGGCATCGCTGCAATTAAAGCACTGGGAGAAGAGTTCCACTACTCAGTTCACTTCCTCAACAAACCAGAAGATCGGCAGGGGAGGTGAGAGATGCTCACCGTACATCAGGATGTTTGTTTTTCTTTTATAACAGCCCATTTTGAGTCACTGTAATACAGTGCCATCAAGTACTGAGACTGTTAGGTTTGGTGACCCATTTGCAAAATGTAGGGTTATTTTCCCAAATATATTTCTTTTCTGCTGAAAATGTCTATGCTTGATCTCTGACTGGAGTGGTATTCTTGGAAGAAAAAGCAAAGCACGTTCAGCTGTTTAAAATAACTTCAGAAATGATTTTCTAAAAAGAAGTTGTACATAGTTATATGTATTTTGAAATGCCAAAAGGAAAAAAAAAAGAATTACATTTGGCAGCTGGCTTGGGCAATGCTTTCATGTAGATTTAGTGCCTTTGCTGGCCTTGAAATGAAGCAGTGATCTACCAGGGAAACATTCAACTTGCACATTCATAGAATCACAGGTTGGTTTGGGTAGAAAGGAACTTTAAAGACCACCACATTCCAAGACCCCTGCATTGGCAAGGGCACCTTTCACTGGACTAGATAGCTCCAAACCCCATTCAACCTTCACTTGAGCGTGTCTTTACAAAGTGAATGTGAATAAACAACTAGTGATGGCACTGACATGAGTCAAAAGACAGCATGAACATCAGAAAAAGAACAGCACCACAGCTGTGGGTTTTCCTGTCTAGTACCCTCTTTTAGTCTTGGAACAAGATGGATTGATGGAGCAGTGGAGGAAATAAGTCTACTAAACTTGAGTGAAATGAATATAAAGTGGGAAGATCCAGATGAAATAAAGGTGAAGAAGGCCGGCATGTATCCCAGTAGTTACTGAACCAAACAGGAATATTAACCAATTCCCCGCATTAAGGAAAGTAAAGTATTTTCATAAAATAGATGCTGGGAAATTTGGAATGACTTTATCAGGCTTGAGTACATATTCCCTTTTAAGCTGAGTGAAGAAATGCCACTCAGTTTAGCTACAGAGCTAAACTTAGAAACACCCTGAACACAGCCGCCCTACCACACCCCAGATGACCATCAGCTATCACACACACTACACTGTGTGTTGTCTGCTCCCTGTGTTTCATACCAATTTAACAGAGGTACATTGGTTCACAGAAGCACATTATTTTTGAAGGTATGGGTGGAGTGAGGAAGAGAACAAAAGAAGGAAACCTGAGTCCAAAGAACAGGGCCAGTGTATTAAAAAAAGAAAAAACACTCAAAAAAAGAGATGCTGTAATACAGTGGAAAACTGTGATTTGCCTTACAATCCTTTCCTCTTCCTTCTGTATCTAGAATTAACACTGTGAAACTGTTACTGAAATTACTGCAAGGAATTACTGAAATCTCCTCATAAAATCTGCACTTATTAGAAGTGCAAAGGTGTGAAAAATTTCTGGTCTTTTAACTTATGCACTTGTGCCAAGAAGCTTTTGTGAATTATTCATAGGGTGACTTTTTCCTATGTTTCTTTTTCTCTCCAGATTTAACAAAAATTCTTGCTAATTGCATTCATGGCATCATTCCTTTAACTGGAAGCGGGAGAAGATACGTGGGATGACCCTGTCTGGTGGCAGTACTGTGCCCCCATGCTGTGCTCGGCTCTGGTCCAGCGCAGCTGACAACTGTGGTGTAAGGAAGTGGGCAAAGCATCCATTCTCTTTTTCATTTAAAGAACTACTATAACATGAATTTTTTCCTGCTGAAGGCCTGTTGTTTTCTCTATGTCATACTTGTCCTGACGAAATGGAAAACCCCAAGACTGGATTTTTGTCTTGTGGTGGAGGTGGGGTACAATTTCTGACTGCTATCACAGGAAAAGTTGTTATTCTCATTAAATCATCCTCTCACTGGAATACCATGCAGTGTTTGTGGAATGCCGCAACGGTTTCTTTGGCAAATGCTCAAATTAATATAAGCAATCATATTGTTCTAAGGTCATCCAGGAAGCCAACAGCCTCCCTTTGCTCCTGACCCTCTTGCTGGCTTCCTGTCTTTCCTGTGCTTTTCCTAAGGCACTGGTCTGATTTCAGACTTGGGTTGCACAGAGGCTCCTGCTGCATAAAGCCCCTAAGAAATAAAACCCTCTTCTTAAAAATCCCCCATGCTTCATGTCCACAGCCTGCACTCAGGCCCAGGAACCTCTTGCTTGGCCCTGATGGGATACCAGCACTCTCAGGGATTTGCAAAGCAATTTGTTCCCAGGGAACTTTTTTGCTACAGCCACAACTGTGTCTCTTTATGTCCCTCTAAGTCCTGCAAAGAATAGGGTTAAGCAGGCATTTCCCTGAGGGAAAATTTTGCTGGCCAACAGCTGGGGAAGTGATCCATGCCCTTCTGTGATCAGCCACCACCTGCCTTTTCAATCTCCTATCATGAGTCTCTGCACAGGAGAGATAAGGGGAAGATGCTTTAAACTGAAGGAGGGTGGGTTTAGATATTAGGATATTAGATATTAGGAAGAAAATCTGTATTATGAGGGGGGTGAGTTACTAGCAGAGGTTGCGCAGAGAAGCTGTGGATTCTCCATCCCTGGAAGTGTACTAGGTCAGATTGGATGGGGCTCTGAGCAACCTGATCTAGTGGAAGGTGTCCCTGTCCATGGCAGGGGGGCTGCAATGAGATGGTCATTGAGGTCCCTTCCAATCCAGATCATTCTGTGATTCTGTGATTATACAGATACTGATTAGTGACAGTTCACCAAGACCTTACGGTTCACTTTCCAAGACAAACCTGCTGACAACATCAAAAATCTAGGCATTACAGAGAAGGCTACAGAAGGTATCTGCCCTCCTGAGGCTGACTGTTCTGTGAAACAAAAGGGGTAACATGGGTCAGATGGCAGCAGAGGCAAAAGGCATCTGGACATGTCAGGGAAGGGACTGGGGGTAAGTGAGGAGTGTAGACCTGTGGCTGGCCTTTGAGTGGGACCTTGCAAACATTTGGAAAGGCACAGATATTCATTCTATGCCAGGGGCATGTCCCCAGGAACAGGATGACAAGGAGCCAAGCCCTGAGGCTGGCAGCCTGTTCACCTTGTTGGGCTATCCAAGCCACAGGTAATTGTGTTGATTAAACAAATACCCTGACAGAGCTGAGAAGCGCAGAGCAGCTGTAGGCATGTCAAGTGCCTGTGCTGATGGGAGCAGCTCCAGAGAGTAAACAAGGGAGAGGAGAGCCACTGGCATGTGAAGGGCTTGCTAGGAATGGGCCCACGGACATGAAACCACAGCAAGAGGGAATGCACAGCCAGGCGAAGGGAGGGGGGAATTTCCACACAGCACTTGAAGATCTTATAAAATGTTCATTAAATTAGGTTTCCAGTGATTGTCAGCACTTGAATTATAAGGACCAAATGCAATTGAAAAACTACCTTTTGCTTTCATGTGAAATGGTAACTGCACATCAAACATTTTAATCTTCTCCAGTGACTAAATATGTGGAAATGTGTAGGTCTATTTATATAAAAGCTTCCAAAAGATATGTTATCTCTGCAATTTACCCCCACTCCTTCCCCAAGGGATTTTTCTTTCATGTCTTCTTGCACAGTCTACGTTTATTTACCAGTGAATATCACTTCAAATGAATTTAGTAGCAGGGATGTTTATAGAAATAGCACATTTTCAATGATTTGTGGAGAATGCTTACAAAGTGAATGTTGTAAAACACCAGCATGTTTACATTACAAAACCAATAACAGACTGGTTAACAGCCAGTCAGGGCGTGGAACAAAATAAGAGACCTCTTCATGCACTCCAAACCAGCCTACAGTCTTGAATATTGAAATACCCTTCAGTTCTTTTACCATTTTTGTGACAAACCTCTTCCCAAACAAGCTTTAGACCAAGACTGTGTCTCTGAAACTATTTAGAGGCTCACTTGTACAATAATGTGAATAATCATTTGAAAAGACATTATTTTGGATGATATGAAATAAAGCAAATCCTTTTCAATAAGACTTTTGCAATAAATTATTCAATCACCTCTAATCAAAATTACATAGCATGAAGGAAAGTTAAAATAAAATATCCCAAATAATCTCTTAGTCTGTTATATTTATGAAAGGAACCATCTGCACAAAATGAACTTTCCCAGAAACTCTGGTACATTCTTGCTTTGCCTTAGAGAACAGCAATTTAGATATTGTTTGATGAGGAACATTTGTTTCCAGGTCATCCAGCTGCTTGACAGTAAGAAAACAGGAACAATGGGACAAAAGGGCCAACCTCAGTGCCTTATTCTGTAAGTGAACTTTAATTTAGCTGATGAAGCCTACATCTCTTCCTGCTTTATGGAAACCCTCTACCATCTGACCATCAGCATAAAATGTGTAGCCGGTACCCAGAGTTTAGATAATTCTTTTTGCCTTGTGAATGGGACAGAGAAAAAGGCAGCAGTGACAGGATTTAAACTCTTGACCAGAGAGAGCATTCATGATCTTCTTCTAGCCTTGCCCTCATGCCTCAGTGAAGAAACAAAACCTCTGTAATCCCTATGGTTGCATGTGCAGCTCCGTAACCACTCCATCCAAGCCCACCTGTTCAGCATGTCTGGTCGCTATTCCTAAATGGCTGCAGGATGACTGAGGATCTACTCTTACGGTATGCTTGCTGTTGCTGGAAATATTTCAAATGATGAGCAATTATCTGACAGCATTAGACCTGCCATGATTCTGCCCACCCCAATTTGGAAGCAAAGAAAAAAGGTGAACAAGGCACTGACACATTTTGTGTTCTTTGTGCACCTAGAAAGGCAGCATCAAGACATCAGGTTTCACTAGATATTCATAAAACCCTTTTCTAAAACCCAGATGTATTTTCTTATTTTGCTCTGCTTTGAAAGCATAACCGACAAAGGCCTAATTCTACACTGATAAATCTGGGACCAGTTACAGCCCTGGAGAATGACAGGAATTATTTGGGTTGCAAAGGACCTTAAAAATCAGTCTGTTCCAACTCCCTTCCACGGATGGGGCACCTCCCGCTAGACCACGTTGCTCAATGATCCATCCAACCTGGTCTTGAATCAAGTAGGAATAAGCACCAAGAATCAGTTGCACTTGGAATACACATAGTTCTGCATACTTAGGGGAACACCTAAGATAGAACAAAGATGAGATAGAACTATTTTACTTCCAACTGTAGGAAATCTGACAGCTGAATTGAGACGAATTGAATTACCATAAATACAAATAAACATCGACAGCTCCTACATGCAAATTAAAGTTTTTAGACAGAAAGGAAAAGAAATGGTCTAAACTGAATTGATATACAGGAATGACACTGAAGTCACTAAAATGAGTTTATTTCCAGTATGGCACACATGATCAGTATGGATCAACTCAGCAGAGGAACCCTGCTATCAGTCAAACAGAGCATGTACATGGACACAGTTGATTTAATTTCAAGACAAGTAACACCCTTATTCCTTTCTGTTCACCATAACATTTGCAAATCTTAACTTTTGTTCCTTGCCTTGGCTTTGATTCCCTCAGGCCAAAATGAAATCAAAGTTTGGTCAAGGAAGAGACAGCAAGAAGGAGAGAGAGGGACAGAAAAATAAATGTGGTCTCAAGTTACCTGAATACCCAGGGCAGAACCAGAATGCAGGCCAGAATTAAAAGGAAGGCATGGAAAATCTGTGTTTTCGTGAAAAAAAAAATAAAAAAATTGAAAAAGTTCAACACATTCCCCTCTCTAATTCATCAGAACTGAGCTGCTACTACATTAGAAGATACTCTGAGTGTCCCATGTATATTAGGGCTGTTTTATAGAAGCAACTGGTAGGCCACCAGACACAGTGGTGTTGGTGTCGCAACAAGTCTAAGTGGGGAAAATTTAGTTAGTCAAGATAAATACACTGAAACAGGGATTTTTAAAGCACATTCATCCTCAGACTAAAAGGATACACTAGCATTTCTTCTTTGTTTTTAAATCATGAGCCACTTCATGAGTAGTTTCTAATTTGTTTTAGGCAGCAGAGAAGCCATTCTGTGAAGGCTTAACAGAATTGTCCAGTTTTCCCAGTAACTTGATAATTTTTATCAAGGCCATGAAAGGAAAGAGCCACTCAGCCACCATCTCACCAGAAGCAGAGAGTTGATTTAATTATGGAAAAAACCAAGTCCAAGCACTCAGTCAAATGCCGGGGAAGACTTCCCCTTCCAGAGCCTTGCAGAAATGGCTTAATAATGTCCAGAAAGAGTCACTGAACTGGTGATTTCACTGGTGCGTTAACTTCCTGCCAGCTGTCATATCGGTGCACTACTTCAAACCAAAGCAGGTCTTGATCTAAAAAACCATCCTCTGGATCCATGACATTCCCCTTTCCAAACCCAAAGCAGAGTCATGTAGTGTTCCAGCCCAGATTCTAAAATGGTGAATTACATTCTTCAGAGCTTTGCTATATAATTATGGACACCTTTGGAGAAACCAGATACACTTGTAGGTTTGGATTAAACTATGCACTTGCAGAATGTTTACACAGCGTACAGTTATCTCCTCCTATTGCTAAACGCAAATAAAATAGACATTGCTTGCAAAAAAAGCAGAAAATCCCAATCTTTTCAAGGGAAAATTATGTGGGGATCTTCAAGATTTCTGAGAACCCAAGAGAAATACAGTCATTTAAAAGAGTAGAACTAAGTGAAAACAGAATTGACAAAAGTATCCCTATTTTGTTGGCACAGTCCATGCAAATGAGAACACTGCATCCTTGTTTCTTCGAGGCAAAAAAACCCTTCATGCTAGATGAAAGGAGTTTCTAAATTATAGCTATAAGTTTTTAACAAGAGTTCACAAGGTTTCCTTCCTTAAGTACTGTTTAGATGAGGTGCTTGAAAACAGAAATTCACCCTTTCTCAGGTTCAAACAAGATCGTAGCTTCCTGTCATTCCAATTTTCTCTGTACCTCTGTCAAACTATCACTGCTTGTTCTCAGCAGTAAGGGTTCACCACCAACCAAAAACATGTAGGGTGGGGTCATCCTTATACTTCACAGGTTCAAATCATAGCATTTCTTTGGATGGGAATGCAGTTAAACATAAAGAAAATAAGGGGGAAGAATATCCCTTCAAGGCCCTTTAGATAATAAGTGGTGGTCTCCCTAACATTTGTTGCTATACCCATACTCTTGAAAACAAAAACTATCTGCCAGAAAGTTATTGTCTCACAATGTGACCAGTTTACCCAAATTGCCTCTGTTCAGAGAGCCAGGAATGAAATCTGTGGCAGTGTCAGCAAAGTCTCATGTTGTGTCATGATGAGAAGAGCTGAAACAGACTGTATATCCACCTCTCCGTCACTCCCTATTTCCAAGTTGTAATTTCGCCTCATCCATCAAGGAAAAGAATGTTGGAGCATCAAGGTCTGCAGCCCTCAGGAGTAAGAGGTGGAGGATGAGGTTTACTGGAAAACTGCTCACTTTTCATTCGAGTAATCCTGTCTGCTTCCAAGCAGATTTCAGAAAAATATCAGTGTTCTGCTGAATAGCTTTAATGGGATTACCTTTAAGGCTTCTCTAATAAGTGGAGTTATTAAGTTGTCTGGCACGTATGGAGAATTAAGCGTAACTAATGGCACTCCCCCTTTTTCCTGGTTTTGTTACAAATTGGAATTAGTGTCTATTTGGTGTTGAGTTTCATGTTTTAAAGAGGATTGGGTTAGGGAAAAATCTTTTGGGTAAAGTCCTTTTTAAAATTTTGCCTATGTGAAAAAATCACTTTCTTTCAGGCTATGAAATGTGTCTTGAAAGGGATTAGAGATGCTGTTCAGTACAAATCTGCCAGGAAGTCCAAATCAAGATTTCACAGGTCAAACACCGATAAAAATGATTGCAAAGGCCTAGGATTTTGCACAAAAAGATTTGTCTCAGATTTCCAAAGTCAGCCTGAAAGCCCAGTAGAAGTGGGCAGAGTTTGAAATGAAGTAATTCTTTCAGCCTTTCAAGGTGAGTCATTAAAAAAAAATATTTATATTTCAATCACTCTTTTTTAAAAAGTAAGTGCACTTAGAGAGCATTGACTAGAATATTTTGAACTTGATGGAAAATCTCAAAGCAAATGACAAAAGACAAATTCAAGCAGCTCTTGACTCATTTCCTTAAAAATATTATAAAAAAATGCGGTACGTATCCTTAAACCAATATACACTAAGGAAACAAGAATGAAGAACTGTTAAAACACAAGATTCAACCCCATAAAGATAACCCATGAGAATAAGCATAAACTCGCGGAGCTACTGCTATGTAGATAATTTATGGAAGGAAATTCCCCAAGGAATTACATTTAAAGGGCCTACATTCCTGTAGGACATTCTGCAGTAGTAAGGGAAGGTTACAGCTGTGTTGGTAGTGTTGACACCTTTAATATCAGGCTCATTTACCTGTGACAGGAGGCACACAGGCCCTAACTCCAGCACTGTGGCTGTCAGTGATTCTTAGTGCAAGGAAATATGTTTTCCTTCTTTTATGGCTTGATCTTCCACCTCTGTTGGCAGCAGAACTTCTTGTGGTCTGTAAAAGGTGTCTACTCTGAATAGTTTCATGTGGCAATGCTGAAGGAGTCGGAGTTTTGATTGCTTCAGAAGATTTTTAAGCTCACTTTCAATCACCCTATGTATATATTTATTTTATATTGCCTTAGAAAAACAGGGAATGCTGATTTTTCTTTGGAGTTTCTATCTTGGTATGTGGGACCTTGTGTGAAGTTGGGACTTCAGGTGGGAGAATGCTAATGCAGCAAAAGGAGCCTGCGTGGGCTTTGTTTTTCACGTGGGAAATAGCATAGATGAGCTTTAAAACTGCAATAAAAGTAATTGAGCAATTGCCAAGATTTGTAGTCATGATCTCAGGATTTTACTCACTTGAACAAATACCCTTGAAACTCCCATTATGGTTTGTGAATCAGCCCCTGCCTTACTTTTTTAGAGATATCATCACTACAAATAAAAGTGTTGAATCCCTGGGGAGATCAGAAGGTTCTGGTCTCTGTCCTCAGGGACTATTATTTTCTGGGATGTGCATGGGATTCTGGCTCTGTTTCTTGGAAATGGAAAAAAGCACCTTGGGATTTGTTAGACTGAACAACCTCCTGTTTCCTCAATATACACCTGACTTTTCATAACTATCTTATGGGAGGAGGAGTTCAAAACACAAGAAACCACGCTCTGGCAGCCCTATAAGTACCACTGCTCAGCATTTTAAGGTGTGAGGAATTTCAGTAGTGAAACTCCTCATGCAGAAAGGTGTTTTTCAGAACGTGTGGTGCATGAACTGACCCGTCCATTATTAGCTTAAAAATGCCAATAATCAAAAATTCTGTATTCTGAAGCCCTGTGATTCTGAGACTTTAGGACACATTTAAGCTGCTTCACCTCTTTACGCAACATAAGGTGAAATCATTCTTTTTCCAGTTGTACTGGAAAATCTATTCATGCCCAGGCTTTCTGTGTTTTCCTAGTGACTCCCTGAAGACATTACCAAGCCAGCATCACTGCTGAATTTCCAGGCAAAGAGACGCAGCTCTGAGGTAAAGTGGGGCTGCTCAAGAGGAGTGCTTTTTTTGGGACAACTCTTTTCAAAATAGCATTATTGCTATATTTGAAAGATCAAAGGACTGTTATCCACGATCCTTTTTTTTTTTTGTAGACTTCCAAATACGTATATTTAAACAAACAAATAGTAGAAAAGTATGAAAAATAGAACCATAATGAATAAAATTTTCATAAACATCTAAGGAACCTGGGTCTTAAGAAACTACACTCTAAAGAATAATCATGAGCACCCCAAAACTCATCTTCAACAACTTTAGGCTTGTGATTCAGATAAATTTTCATCGACTGACCTGTGTTTCTAAATGGATGGTACAAGCACTGAATCATTTTTGAAAGCACTTTAACTTTTTCACTCAATGATCTAAGTATATTTGCAGACATAAAGTTTTATGTAACTCCGATATTTAAAAAGCACTTTTGTTGCACATACTGCCGCAGACAGAACACTCCTCTTGTTCTTCTTTGTTTTTTTTCGGGTGTGATAGAAGTATTGTGGCAAAAAAAGATTGTATTTACCTGAAGAGGTGAAGGGAGAACCTTTTTATATTTGGTAATACTTTCTGCCAAGGGGAAGAAGCTGGTTATGATCAAGACTAGCTGGGGACAAACAGTGGCTGTGATAAGAGACAACAGGACCGTTCCAATCTGATCAAGTTTAAGATGCTCTGATGACCTTTCTCATTGTTTTTTTTCTGTGAAAAGGGTGGAAAGTCACGGATATGAATAATAGAAGTCTAACCCTAGTCCTTTTTTCAACATGCTAAAGATTTCCCTCTCTGTTTCTTCCAACCTGTTTACATTCCTAATCTTCATGTAGTGCCTCTTAACTGAGCATAAATATGGAAATGTTAAGCCTCTGTGTATCCCAAGCTATCTACAGCTGTGGAGGATTGGGGAAAAATTAAACAAGAGAGTAGGCAGACTTCCAAAAATAACAGAGGTTTAACAAACACATGATATATTTATAGAACATGTAAAGAACAAAGGAAACGCAGCATTTCCTCCACATACAATTTCTATCAGTGTTTCAGGAATACTAGTCCGATTCCATGTAGTTACTTCAAGGAGAGTGACCACTGCTAATACACCTAATAAACTCCCCTGGACTGACTTGCTTTTGTCAAAAATACACATTCCAGTTACATATAAAATTGAATCCGTAATTCCTTAGTAACTTAGGCTTTTGAGAAAGGAATGTTTTAGTAAACGTTTTGGCTGCAGAGAGGTGAGGCTTACTTGGAAACCTACAAGATCTGCAGTGGGAAAGTAGTTGTATATCAAATTTTGTAGTCACATAATATGAATTGAACACTTGAAATGTCTGCTGATATAACAGCAAATACTGGATAATGCAATCTATAATGTATCTATATGTATCTATAGATACATATCTGTATTTATGTATAAAATACAACCCATACATACACACCAAAGTCTCATTCAGATATCTTGGGCCATACAGCATTTCAATAGTTAAAGGCTGGCAAAATATTGTGGAGGACATTTGAACAATCAGCCACTAGATTGGTAGAACCATATTTTTGGGTATCACAGAATCACACAGGATATTTCAAGTTGGAAGGGACTCACAAGGATCATCTAGCCCAACTCCCAAGTGAACGCCCACCCAGGGATCAAACCCACAACCCTGGAGCCATGGGCACCACGCTCCATCCATCTGAGCCTCCCATTGTCTAGACCATGTCACTGAGTTCCTCACACAGTCTTTTCTTAAACACCTCCAGGGATGGCGACTCTGTCACCTCCCTAGGCAGACCATTCCACTGAGAGATCACTCTCTCTGTGAAAAAGCTCTTCCTAACATCCAGTCTAAACCTCCCCTGCTGTAGTCTAAGACCATGTCCTCTTGTTCTGGTGCTGGCAGCCTGAGAGACGAGATTTACACCCATCCAACTGCAACCTCCCTTCAGCAATCAGGTCACCTCTGAGCCTCCTCTTCTTGCTAGGTAGATTTTAAAATGGCATATTCCAAAATAGCAAGCACTTTAGAGAAAGTTTAGGTGTGGGGTTGCAAAACAAAAATGATAGTTACGGGTCCAGGATCTTGACCAGACTGGCATTTCCTCTGTCAAAAATTTAACAACCTTCAGAATGATTTTGAATATCTTTTTGGGTTTTTTCTTTTTTTAAGCAAAAGGAAAGCACATTACCAAATAAAAAGCCACAGATCCTACAAATGTTCACTTTACTGATTGGACAAGGCCAAAATTCTTCTCTCCCAAGAATTCTATTCTCCCAGGACAATAGCAAGTCATAGAAAGGAACCCTCAGACTCATTTTGTCAAGCAGAAACTCTTGCATGAGGAGGCTGGAGCTAGAGGCCTTCTCCTAGTGCTCTGAGCTAGTGGTCTGTGCTGAGCCATCTGCAAGTCCACATATAATTGTAGCTCTTCAAGGCTTAAGCCTCACACCAGAGATTTCTTAAAATTTCTGATCTCAAAAAACCAGCCATAAAAGGAGTAAAAGTAGAAGATTTGAACCTAAATCTGACCTTCACTGTAAAATTTGAGCTTCTTCTTAACGTATCTAAAAATGAATGTGGAAAATTTGACAACAAATAAGTGTTTAATTTTCTCATGTAAGTCAAAGATTATATATAGACACACTTACAAATCTCCCTTGCCTGTGCTAATGGAAATCTTTAGAGAACTTTAATTTTGCTGCTGTTAACAATCCTGCTACAATAGAGTCAAGTGCAAAGTGCGTTGTAAATAATGGAGCTGTTTATAACCTGAAGGGCAAATCCAAATCCTTTTTTATTTCCTTACTGTTGATCATAAAATGGTCATTTTGAGAAGAGAATTGTGTTGTTCAAACATAGTAAATCTCACTTTTATCATCAAGTCAGAATAAAACCAGCTTCTTCTTTTCCAGCTTCGCTACCATTTTTGGAAGTGAGAGAAAATTTTATTCTTAGTGATGGAAAGGGACTCCTGACAATTCAGAGCTCCCTGGGCTTAACATCAACAAGAAATCTCTTTCAGATTTCACACATGATTTCATTCAGCATTTTTTGGCATTGAGCACCTTGATTAGTTGCTCATAACATTACCTTTGCTAATCGGAAAGGCACCACAGCAGCACCACGGCTGGTGGTACAGGAGCTTTGCTGGCACTTGGGAGCGAGAGAACACAAGGGACCCAACTGAGAAGTCAACACTTTCCTGACAGGGAGCTTGCTAAAAATAAGTGGCTGCACATATTCACGGAGATCCAGGCCTAGTTGTGAATGATTCATGCACATGGAAAAGGGCCAGGTTTGCTGGATGCATTAGGTTGTTGCATCCCGGCCTGTATTAGGAACAGTGTGGTCAGTCGGACTAGGGAGGTTGTCCTTCCCCTGTACTCGGCGCTGGTCAGACCACATCTTGAGTACTGTGTGCAGTTCTGGGCTCCCCAGTTTAAGAATGATGTTGAGCTGCTTGAGCGGGTCCAGAGAAGGGCAACAAGGATGGTGAAAGGACTGGAGGACAGGCCCTATGGGGAGTGGCTATGGGAACTGGGGTTGCTCAGCCTGGAGAAGAGGAGTCTCAGAGGCAACCTAATTGCTGTTTACAACTACCTGAGGGGAGGTTAACGCCTTTAACTGCATGAAGGAAAGAAAAACATCAAAATAATGATGAAGGTTTACTTAAAGATGGATGACATGAATTTGAGATCCCTGTCATTCTCTAGGTAAACTTTCAGAAATAGTTCTAAGGGAAGACCATTTTGTTATCCATCACGTGTGTTTCCAGGAATATTTAAGACTAGATGGACAGGATTAGACAGATTGCCAGCTTTCCCAAAAATTTTAGCAGTTTGCCACACAGGGAAGCAAAACTGGAAAGAACATAATCTGTAGGAGGTAAAATAAAACTTTCAGCTCTTGTTTTCCATGCTGACTTTGATTAAACCACATTTAGCTGAAAACATGGGCTTTTGTACCCTGTTCTTATGTGATGCCCCTGCAAGGCTGGTTATGAGGGTTATTTGATCACTGATGGTACTCAAATATAACAAATGTAGCAAGAAAGAAGAGTTACTCGTGAAAAGAAGATAGAATTATCTGTAGAAGTACATACTTCAGAGTTTACCTCACTGGAGAAGGCCGTCGTTGACTTGTTATTAATAGGGATTTTACATGTAGTTCGTGCTTTTACAGTGAGAGAAGGAATCCACCTCTTTCCTGGAAACTTATGTTTAATTTCTAAGACTTCCAAACTGCCTGGACAACAGCACGTGTCAGGGTAGAAATTCATGGAATCACAAGTGGTTTGGGTTGGAAGAGACCCTAAAGAGAGCAAAGTGCTGTTGTTACACTTTCTCATTCTTAAATCCCATATGCAACTTTGCTCTCCAGGAAGAGGAACCATCAATATGATAGACTAAAAAGGCTGTTGTCAACTAACACATAATGTTGATTTGAATACATGTATTGGCAGTTTTGAAGTGATTCCAGGAAAAAACCCAAACCAAAACATAACAAATTATGGATGAGAACCACATTCAATGTATCTGATACATGATGAACTGCATTCTGTGTAATGATGCGCAGATATCTGCTTATAATGCAGGTTAAATACAAATTGGGAACCTCATAACTCTTGACTCCTTGAATTCAAATTGTTTGCAATTTGAAATAATAAAGAGTACGAGTGTGCTGGGTAAAATCCTCACTCCTGTAAATGTGGCTGCTGAACCAAAACACAGCTAGAACTACAAAGATTCTGTTAATTCCTGCGAACAGCCTGAAATGTATTTGAAAAAAAGCCCGGGGCTCTGCAGAGACATTTATATCACCTCTGTTGATGTGAGAAGAATGACAGGATTACTAACAGCAAACCCAAACAACATGCATCAGTATTTGACAGCTACCCTGTCAGCTCAGGTCACACGTGCAGCACGGGTTCAGGCAGTATTTCAAAGGAACATTGCTTGAAAGCCACTGCTCCTCTGTGTCCAGACCCATTAGTGGGACACACAATCAGATGCAAGATACAGAGCCTACAGCCACCAAGAGCAGCCGGTGACCTGTTGTCACAGACACTGCTCCATGTGCTCCTTCAAGGCACAAGCAGCAGCTGCTGTTTTGTGGTGGGGAAAACTGAGGGTAGAATCATAGAATGTTTAGATTGGAAGGGACCTTAACGATCATCTAGTTCCTATCAGGGACACCTTCCACTAGCCCAGGTTGCACTAAACCCCATTGCTCCAATCCCCTGGAACCCTTCCAGGGTTGGGGCATCCACAGCTTCTCCAGGCAACTTATCCCAGTATCTCATCAGCCTTACAGTAAAGAATTTCTTCCTAATATCTAATCTAAACCTACTCTGTCTTAGTTTAAAGCCATTCCTTCTGGTCCTGTCACTAGGATGCTCCCTGAGGTTTTTAAGCATGTAGATTTGTTTGATAATATTAAACACCTACTCCAAAGTATAATCATCCAATCACAATGGCTTAAAACAGAGTGATTAGAAGGAATAATCACAGCACAGAATTTGCAAAATGGTTGGTGTGTTGAACTGAGCTGTTCTGGAGAAACTGGACGTAGAGCTATAATAATGTTTTATACTGTACTTATTTTTATGATCCCTGCACAGCATATTGGAAGCAGCTGTGACATTTTTGAACACGGGGAAAATGTGATGGACCTATTTATTAAAGGGAGTTAGGAGCCCCAGGTGGTCTGGAGATTTAAAGACCAGGAAATACCAGAGACAAATGAGAAAACAGGATGAGCTAAGCCATACCAGTTGAAATAGATTTTGATGATAAGGCACAGTTATACATCTTACAATCTGAGATGGATATGTCATGGTAGGGACAGCAATACTGAACAGTTTTAAGGATGATAATTACGTAGACCTATTCCCAGAGATTATATGCCCTCTCCACAGAGATTCACCCTATACACTGCTGGAAAACCAGTAATTTTTGAAAAGCACATAAATAGCCAGGATTTTTATATCCCACAGTTATGTAGTCATAATAATTCATAGGCTTCATGTGAGAGTGTTTCCTTGCAGCTGAACCCTGCAGAGTCTCAGCACATTCAGGTCAACACAAAAAACATGGAGCCAGGTTCTGCCTTCACATAATACACGGATGTTGATGCTAAATGCAGAAAATTAGGCTTTCCTCTTTCTATCAATCATATTCTGTGGGAAACACACATGAAAGAGAGAGGCTTTTAAAATGTGTTTTAGTCCATCATGGATCTATAGCTCATCTTGCTCTGGAAGCCTATGAGTTTTGCCATATTACTGGACTTTATCCAGCCTGGTAACACAATTCTGTCATTTAAACTTATTACTCAGAGAGCTGTCTAGCAAGACAACTGTGAATGCCTAGAGATAATCTCCACATATTTGGGTGGAAACAAAGTCAAGTGAAAACTGCTGCAAACCCTACTTATGTCGACTGATTTCAGAGCTCGTTTTTCAGTGCCACGGCTTCGTTCTGAATTTTGTGCTGTTTAGCCTTCACTGAACTTAATCAAGTGTTACGGGTGAATACTAACAGAAAGAGTAGTGTTTGGCCAATGTGAAGGCAGTGGGAAAGCTGCCACCCACTTCAGTGCGGCTATGATTCCACTGTAAATATCTTCACTGCCTACGCACGCATAATGATGCCACATCATTCTCAGGCTACAGCCTGCCTCGTGGGCATATCTGCTGCTGGCTCCTTGTTTGTTTGCAAACAGACTCAGAGCTGCATCACCTACACAAGTTTTCATTGAGTGTATCAACAGAGGACCATCATCCCTCCCACGGGCATTAGGTATCAGTGGAAGATGACATAGTTGGATGTCCAGCTGGTTACTCATGTTTGTACCCTCTGGAAACAGAAATGCATGGTTTATAGCTCATAAATAAAGCCTTCTTAGAGTGGGGTGAGTCTGCTCAAAATACAGAATCTCCATTTGACCACAAAAACCTGGGAGTTTCTGCTCTTTTTGAGGATGAGAAATGGAGTCCCTGAAATTGCTCCACGTCAGACCATCAAAACCTTGTGAAACCCTGGGGAAAAAACCAAAAATATCTTACAAACAAGGATGACTGCAGCCTAGTAATGATCAGAGAAAACCTGATAGAACTACATGCTTTTGTTAGTCAGATTTAGATAATCTCTCTTTTCCTGAGCATAAAAGTACACGATTTTCCCATTTTTACCAATTCAGTATAATGAAGTTAAGAAAAACAGTACTACACCTGTGGCATGGAAAAAACAAGGAAAATTTCCTAATTGCTCCTTAGGCTTTTGCAGTTTATACCATATCTGGTGCAGAAAAAGAAAGACCAGAGCTACAAGAAATATATTTTCCAGATCCAAAGTTCTGTCACCAACGCCTGGGGTGGGCAAGGCCAGTCATGCTGACTAGGTTGAATGTTAAGCCAAGTTTAAATGTATCCCTGGAGATGAGAATGACATGCAGAAGGCACAGTAATACCATTTATTATTTAAAACAATTTCATTCTGGATGTCACTCCTTTGGGGTATGCAGCCCTGTGTGGTTACAGAGGTTGCAGCTGGATGCTGCCACTTTGAAATATCCGTGTACTTTGAGCCAGTAAAAATGCAATCAACTACAGACTCTCTGGTATGATATTAGGAATGTAAGCCATGACTTAGATTTCCAGGCCAACAGAACCAAAAATACTATGTATGAGTTGCAGAGGGAAATGATAAACATTCTCATTTACTTAACTTTATTTGCCTTTAAGGGTTGGGTGTATAAACTTGGTTAAAACAAAAAGTAACTAAAGGCTACAGGATGGTCTCTTCAAAATATGAAGCAGTATTTTCTATGAGTTTTTCTGTATTTCAGGAGAGTTATGAGGACCCAGGGCCCTTTGCCCACTCATAACTATTTGTATGAGCTGTTAAACAATTCATCTGGATCAATATGGATCAAAAGTTTTCATCTGCTTTGACTTACCCATCCTGGGTTCTTGGCCTCGTATTAGATCTATCGGTTAGGAACTGCACTCTTAATGTCTGTTTATGCCTTTTAATTTACATCTGAAAGTAAGCAATCACTCTGTACATCTAGAAAACATCAAGTTTATAGTGGAAAAATCTTACACTCTATAAATATCTATGCCCACAAAACCTAGTGGCAGACAGAAGGGAAATTATTACTTTTCCTTTGACCTCCAGAATCTTGGATTATGTAATATTTTTGGCCTCAGATCCATTTGAATGTAAACTTTTGCACAATTCAAAAGACAAAAATACATTTAAGATAATGTCATATTTTGGGACAGACAACATAAAATTACTCAGACTTTTATTTTGTGACTGTCATTGGTAACTGTAGAAGATTCCTATGCTTTATAGCTCTTCTTTACAATAATAGGGTATTGTCCTCTCCTTATAATCCGATAATTTATGGTACAATTGCAATAGTCAGTAATGTGGTGTCTTTCTATGCAGTTTAACACCTGACAAAACAGCTTCAAGAGCTGCTTTGAATCTAAATCCAACATAAACAACACAGGCTGCCATTTAATGCTTAGAAACATTTACACCACAAACATTAACAATAAAGTTCTTTTAGTCCCCTCTGGATATTGCTTAAAAAAACACGATGATCTTGATGTTCCTGAAAGTGATAGAAATAATACATAACTTGAGACACCCATTCAAGATCGGTCCTTGTATTCAATGATCTGTTTTGAGGGCTCAGTTTTCATGATTATAATTTTCTTTTAGAACAGCAGTTTGGAATATTAGCTTTTGATCATCTTTCAATAATATTTTTTCTTTTAATCACCCTCCACCTCCAGTTTCATTGTCACAAATACCCAGAAATTATTACAAGTAGGTAAAAAAGGCAGAATCAATTTGCATTGTAGTCATGATTTCCATCCAGTTTTCTCTTTATGTATCACAAATTGATTGTCTAATAGCCAATTCTTACAAATATCTTCCAAATATTTTCTATAGTTAACTATTGATCTAGAATTCCTCCATGAATAGATCACTGTCTCTGCTCAATCTCTGAAATAAAACTTACACCAAAACGTGAGAGGAGCTCAAGGTATAATTCTCTTTGCTGACTCATTAAATACCACTTCCAAATAATTTTCTTGCTCAAATAGATTTTATGAACCCAAAACTTGTTTGCCACAATTATTCTGTATTATTTGATTTAAACTTCAGCCATTTCTGCCTTAATATTGAGGTACTGAGGAAAGGGACTCTCTCAGGAGTGAGATTCAGGCATAACCACAGATGATTAATCTAGAACTCAAGCAAAATAATTATTGTTCAGTTCTGACTTTGGCGAATTTTAAGCTATTTAGTTGTGGAACTTGTTCAACCACTGAAAAACAACTTATCTAGAAGTTTACCACCTATCAGGCTACCTCTGAACAGAGGTTAATGTGGAAGGCAGCATGGGTTAAAGGAGCTTAACCAACAGAAAAGCAAATAATAACTAGCAGATTTTATTTCTATAAACATAGATTAGTGCCAGCTGGTGACTTCACGTCTATGGAAAAGTTTAAATATTCTTGACTAAAATAAGCCTTGGAGATTTTATTTGAAGTGATGTTTTCTAAAATATTTAGTAGGGCAACCGGAGTTGTGCCATGGGTGGGTAAAAAAATCCTGAGTACAAGCAAAAGAAGAATGCTGACCCTTCTGAAGCAAGGACAAGGCATGTCAGCAATAGGAAGGCTTGTGGTTGAATGCCAAGACCTGCCTCTCAGACACCATCAGTCCAACTGCTACACTAGGCAAAGCAGTGAAGTTTGAATGCCTAATTTCCCTGTTAGTTATTTCCCTCCGTTTTCTGTGAGGATGAGGATATCGTGCGCAGATCTTAAATGTATGGCTGTTTCCCTGGAGAGGCAGAGTTCAGGCTGGGATCTCTCAGCCTGAAGGCAACTGCACTCTCCAAGTCACCCATGCAGAGAGCCTGGCCTCCTGCCCAGGTGGAGGAGCTGCCGTGCCTGGGGAGCTGCTGTGGGCAGGAGACATTCCATCCACTGAACACTTGCAGGTTATTCTTGTTCTTGTACTGGAGGTACTTCCACAGTGGTAAATTCCGTCCTCACTCCTGTGCAGAAGAAAGCTTAATGCACCCAGTTTAGCCATGCACTGCTTTACTGGATTAATGAGTGTCTTGCTAAATCCACAGTGCCCTTGGTGGGGTGTTTGGGGAACTTCAGCTAAACTGCCTGAAATTCTTGAGTTTCCATTGCAATCTTGAGTCCAAGTGTCAGGTCAGAGCCTCTGATTTTTCTGATAGCTTATCTACCAGACTAACGCTGGTGGAGATTCTCTCAGTGCTATGAAACTCCCACTGCGTATTACATGGACATTATATCTGCCGGAGACCTGCCTGGCTCCTGCCTGCCTACTTCACATGCGCCTGGTGAGCTCAGAATCACAGAAAATGTAAAGTTGGAAGAAGCCACAAATGTAAAGTTGGAGGTCATCTAGTCCAACCTACCTGCACCTAGAGCACGTCACGCAAGATTGTGTCCAGGTGTCTTTGGAGTATCTCCAGAGAAGGAGACTCCACACCCTCTCTAGGCAATCTGTTCCACTACGCGGTCACCTGCACAGAAAAGTCCTTCTCATATTCAGCTAGAGCTTCCTGTTCATCAACTGTACATCAGTTTCTGACCATTAACTCTTACTCTGTTGCCCAGCACCACCAAGAAGAACCCGCTACCATCCTCTTGACATCATCCCTTTGGATATCTGTATACTTTGAAGACCCACAGCTCCAGGAGAGCCTGCAAGTCCCACTTTCTCTAAGGTGCTGCTCCTTTCCATGGAGAATTCCAAAAGGTTTGGGTTTACGTTTGGATTGGAACAGCACCAAAATTATTTGACTCAAAATCCCCCACCAAAGAGGATTGTGTTTCTTGGTCCCATCCAAGAGCAACAGCTGGGAGTCAGCCATGTTTGCTGGTGGATTTGCCCAGGCCAGCTACTCTGCCAAGAGAAGATTCTGAGGAACAGTCCAAAGAAAGATGGGTCATATCAGGAAGGAACAGTTGCCAGAAATAAAAGAGTCTTTTTCACCTTTTTTAAAATTATAAAATAAATTACCTTTCCCAATAAGAAAAACGCATTACTTAAGCAAAATAGCTCCATATCAGCCACTGAGTCTCCTCCATCAATGCATTTAGAGCACAAAATTCAAGAACTACAGTTCCTTCCCACACATCCTCCCCCAGAACATCCTCCCCCAGATCTGAATGCATTCAAATCAGGAAGGCAATTCAGGCAAAATATAATTTCTTGGTATCTGTTCCACTCTCAGTAAGAGAGGTTAATCCTCCTTTCCCTCAAGCTATTTTATCCTCTAAGCTTCTTATCACCTTCTACAACATCCACAATATGAAGACACAGTTTTTGTACATTTCTAAAGTTTGCCACTGCCAATGCTGTCAGGAGATTGCATTATTACAGGAATGCAATTTTCTTTCAAATGCTAAGGAAATACCAAAATAATATAGCAAAAGTTGCTATGAAGTCATAGCTACTGTCCTTATTTTTGGAAGTGTTTTATAGAATGATAAAGGAAATACATTTAAAGACGTGTATACAAAAACTTCCTTGTGAGTCCTTTTCACCGAAAGAGAAAATTCAGTTCTCAGGAGACAGCTATGACTATTGCATGGGGAATTAAATGGAAAATTTTTTTCTTTTAGTATTTTTTTCCATTAGAGTATCTTCTCTTCAGCATCTAATAAACACAACCCTTTTAAATTAGGTAAAGCTATTGTTCATAATGTGTGGCAAGGAAGGAAGCAATTTTTTTTGAGCTTTTTTTTTTTAATAATGAAAGAAACCACAAAGCTAAGACCTCAAATACCCAGAGCCATGCAAGAAACGCAAGACAGCACATGCCCATCCATGATAACCACAGATTCCTTACATGGATATGCACCAACAAAGTGAGACTCAGTTGCACAACAGTTTTTCCTGGCACTGGAGGAGTCAGCTATACCTGTGTTCTAGAAATCACAAGCTGAAGCTCACAGCCAGGTAAATGAGACCTACAGCTGCAGCCAGGAACAGTAGGGAAACAAGGTCAAGCCACACTTCAATTTTAGCAGCAGAGGCAGAATCAGACCTTTCAAAATTATTTTTCTAAATTTTGAAAACAAAGCTCTCTTTTTTTTCTTATTTTTGCAGTCTATTTTGTCAATGAAAACAGAATCTGAAAGAAATTCCCAGTCATATTTTTAGAAACAGAATGAAGATGTAAAGACTAGGAACTCTTCAAGCTGAAGCTGCTAGTGTAACCTGGAAAAATGGGCTGCCCTCACAGCGAGTCTAGATGAAGAATGACATTTGGAAGCAGATCTGTATATGGGACCAAAGCAAAGCACCAGATGCAAAATTCAACAAAACTGGGCATGAGTCAAACTACAGATGAGAACCTGCATCCCGATTTCTAGGCTCATAAGAATGTCATTGCTTTCATTGATAGGGTATGACATTGTCTGTAATCAGCCTTCTCCATGCCTTTTCTCCCCAAACAGCTCTGTCCTCCATAAGGTAACCCATCAATAAATTGCCTCAGGAACTTTATGCTCAGTACTCTGTACTGATCAGGAAGGCTCAGAAATATCATTCTTGATGGCACACACATTTTCTGCTGCCAGCGTTACTGGAAGACAACTCTTCTGTGCAAAAGAACTCTGTGGTGTCACCAATGTTCAGCAGTTTAATGGCATTCTTTCATTTTGAAAGGCCCTGCCAGCATCTGCCAGGGAAGTAACCATCTTACCTTTGCAATCTATCCCTGCCACCTGATCCTGAGCTACGATGAATGAAAACATGACCTCTTTAATCTGCTTATCGTATGAGCGAGAGCAGCTATCTCATGTATTTAGAACTTGTTTATATTATCTAAATTAATCTAAATCTAATTAAAAGCACTTTGGGTTGAAAAATAATTACCACAGAAATTAAAGTGGACAGACATAGTTATACTATTCTGGCAAAGTGAAAAGACTTCATCCCTATGATTTATACAAGAACTGGAAGATGTGGTGGGCAATGGCATAAAATACTCATTCAGTAGAACAAATGTGTCTGCTAAAAGGTCACAGCTCATTCTCCTAACGATGGTGCTCTGTAGATAACCTCCCAGTCTTATTTCTGCTCTGTAAGAACTGTCTGACATAGATTGGATCAACATTCACCGCAGGTCTCATGATAAGGGCAGTTTTCAGAAGAAATTATCTTCTTTGCTTGGCAAAGCAGCAGACGGGTCAGGTTCTGTCTGAAGCCAGAACAAACAACAAAGCAGGCTCCCAGAGTCTGGGAAAAATGAATTATCCCCTTTCCGATGTATAACTGCTTTCCCTGCACAGACAGCAAATCTTTTGTACAATTAAAGTCAATTTTATTGGGAAATCAGGGTTAAAAAAAGAAATAAGCTTAGGAACTAAATAGTGGTAAAGCTGTTTCCCCTGCCATGTTATCTCCTCTAACTGTGGCTGTCTTCCTAGAAGGGTTGGAGAAACACACCCTGGTGTCCCCACAGGGGATGACTCCTGGTCCTGGTGCCTGTGAAGAGCTTCCTGCTGTCCTAGGGAAAGCAGCCTGAAGCTCTTTGTGCTGTCCCACCTGGGAGGTCAGGGGCCCTGGATGGGGCCTGTAGGCACCTTCTCCATGGGCAGCTGCTCTGTGTGGCATTTGCTTTACTTAGCATTTCCTCAGCTGCAAAGGGCTCTAAATTTAGACAGAGCCATTGAACCCAACACCTCTGGAGACATGTTTATGTATGTATTTGCCATGGTGATGCAGTTCTGTTACTGACACACCAAAAATACATGTACTTTTGATTTCCTCTGCCTGCACCAGTCACAGTGGCCCCGAAACATCCACAAAGACCTGACCACAGAACCCTACCATTACAGGCTCCTTCACCCAAGGTGAGGANAAGGGTTGGAGAAACACACCCTGGTGTCCCCACAGGGGATGACTCCTGGTCCTGGTGCCTGTGAAGAGCTTCCTGCTGTCCTAGGGAAAGCAGCCTGAAGCTCTTTGTGCTGTCCCACCTGGGAGGTCAGGGGCCCTGGATGGGGCCTGTAGGCACCTTCTCCATGGGCAGCTGCTCTGTGTGGCATTTGCTTTACTTAGCATTTCCTCAGCTGCAAAGGGCTCTAAATTTAGACAGAGCCATTGAACCCAACACCTCTGGAGACATGTTTATGTATGTATTTGCCATGGTGATGCAGTTCTGTTACTGACACACCAAAAATACATGTACTTTTGATTTCCTCTGCCTGCACCAGTCACAGTGGCCCCGAAACATCCACAAAGACCTGACCACAGAACCCTACCATTACAGGCTCCTTCACCCAAGGTGAGGATCAGCTGCTGGGGACATCTGACTCCAACTAGGGCAGAGTTATTCTAACTTGGAGATGTTGGAGCCCTGACATAATCATCCTCCTTCACCCTTACACTTCCTCATCAGCTTATTATGCTTTTTACTTTTTTGTTCTTTTTTTGTGCAACTCTACAATGTTTCCTTTTCACATTCCAATTTCCATCATGCCTTATCCTGATTTGACCACAATGGTGCTCAAATTGAGGTGGTGGGGACAGGAGCCTTTTTATCTCCACTGTGATTGTCTGTTCCACAGGTATTATTGAATCTTAACTGATTTCCAATATTATATAATTTTATAAAAATAGCCTGTTTGACAAGTTATCCAAGAAAAGCCAAACTTTCTATATCAGAAAAATCCCTTTTATTTTCTACTCCTACATATTATATTTTTTTTGCATAAAAATTTGAAGTCCTGCCTCCATCTATTTTTCAGAGGAACGCCTAGATGAGACTATTTGAAGGACATTATAGAGCTAGACATGTAGAAACAAAGTATAAATAAAAATATAAGACACTGTAAATAAATGCAGAAAATATAAATAAATGTAGAAAATATAAATACGTAAATGCAGAATGCATTTCTACTTCACTGCTCTCAAAAAGGAAAAAGACACCTCCTATATCTGAATGACCCCATGTATTAAATGGCACTGTGTCTAATTTGGCTTTCGTATGTGAAAACAGCAGGCATTTCTCATAGTCAACCAGAATTTCTGAGGTCTTAAGCTGTTTGCTAAGATCACAAAGTCAGAGTATTTATTGGACACAATTTGGTCAGTGTTAGCAGGATATTTGCTATGAATGTGTTTTCTGAGATGCAGGTTGAGTATTGCAGTGTTTGCTTTTCAAATGTTGACCTTGGGCATCTGAAAAAAATTAACATTGCTGTGGTATTACAGTCAGTGCCTTATTAATCAATTCACAACGTTCCCTCTTCCAAAACCAAGAGATCCACTTACTTCCAGGAGTGCAGCCTTCAGATCAGTACAACCAAGATGTAAGAAATGAGTGTTAAAGCATTCCCTCTACTAAGCTGGATGCAATGACATACTGAAACACGTATCATAAGGGGATTGATACAAAAGCATAATGAAAGGTTTCCTTATTTCTACTAAGGAGTAACAATCCATAAATAATTGTTGTCATTACAACAAACTCAATATGATTAGAAGGATTTATGGTTGCCTTTAGTAGAGACCATTAACATGTGCTTTTCCAGTCTAGGAAAATGAGAAGAACTAAACCTAGGTAATTAAAAATGTTGAAAGACTGAAAACTAATGCATAAATTATTCTCTCTCCCTCCCTAATGTGGCTGGGGTTTGCTTATTTGTTTTAACTAACAGGTAATATAAACCACAGAAATGTCAGACTTGTCCACCCAGTTTTTCCATTCAGAAGAATTGTTCTGCATTTCTGCCTTGTCTCACGGAAGGCACACCCCAAAAACTGCACCAAGGAGGGAAAACCACAGTGTAAAGTCTGCCAGAGTCCAGGCACTGCAAAGGGAAAATGTTGAACATAATACAAAGAATTAACATTCTTAATGCTGGGGAATGATTAAGAAATGTAGGATTCTAACAGTGACATTAAAGGAGTAATGTTAATTAATTCTCCATGTTTAGTTTTATTTTTGATGCAAACGTGAGGACTTTTAAAAATAAAAATGAAAATTCAGTGTCTTTTTCGTCCAGTCTTAAAAATACAGCATATTTGCTTGCTATCGCTTTGATAATTTCCAGATTATTCTGTAAACTTTGAATTCTGCTTGAGAGACTAATTGACAAAATTCAATTCAAAGCTCAGTTGCAGAGCACTCAAAATTCACTTCTACTCTGAATTCCCATAGTCCCTTTTAACTATATTGAGACTACAGGTGATTATGCAGTTTTTTGTTACGAAGTTCTTGGAAAAAAAACCCAAACAAAACCAGAAGTCATTTAATTTCCAGGAATGTTGTCATTTTGCCAGATTCATTACTGATCTATCAGTACTTAGATAAGACAGGCTGCATTAAAACATGTTAATGGGGATAACCAAGTGTGGTAGGAATAAAGATTTCTCAAAAATGTCAATAATTTTTAAACAATGCAATAAGAACCCTCTAATTTTTATCAGGTATATCAAACAGTGATTTTCATGCAGCTGGCTTCGGTTTGGCAGAGCAGATTCACCGTGAAGTGTTCATATCTTAATATAACCCCATGTTCCTGCAGTTCAGTTTGGAACTGAGCCACTGAACAGGATTTTTTTTTCACCTTCTTAAACTCTGTCTCAGGGCAGCTGCAATTACATCACATTAACACCTTTGAGAGCACAGGTCAAAAATGCTTTTTCTGTCTTGGGAATCAGCTGTATGTGAAGCCTGATCTAAAATCTCTTGCCAGCTCGGGTTCTTCAGTGGAGCCTGGATCATGTTCAGACCCATCTGAGCAGATGTGGGTGGAATCACCAGTGTATTGAGAAATTAAGCAACGAATTGTGCTGTTTGCTCGGTGCTGCTCATTTTTCCACTTGACAAAAGTGCCTGCCTAGCCAAAGAAAAAAGCAGCTTTAATTCTGACAATAAAATAGAGTATTTTTAGATGGTTGATGGGCAGAAGGAGGCTTGTTCAGACTGATGAATTACTTTAAACCTGTATCTTCCCAAAATTCTGTCAATCAGCTTCAAACTTATAACCACATTCTAGTTATAATAAGTACAGTATAAGTAGGTTATCTGACCTTGATTAGATTATCACTCCCCACTGTTACCCTTGATCTGCAAGCGATCTATTCGTCCTTAAGTGTAGAGAAGCAGAATTATTGGTTAATCTATTACAAATAAATTATCTGAAATATGTGTGCTACTTCTGCATCAGAAAGTAATTTCAGGCTGCTCAGAAGAGAGAAAACTGTTTGTTACTCACAAATCCTTGCTGCACAGCATAGAAAAACATTTTTTTCAGGGCACAGCCTGCTCCCAAGCTCTTTGCTCTAATGATTCTCCGTTTATGCCACGTAGACACTCTGGTTATGCAGTTTTCTTGTGCTTCCTGGCTGAATACATAGTAAGAGCTCAACAACTGGTGAACGGTACTACAGCCAGTTATTTCATTCCAAAAAGTTAATGGTGTAGGCATTCCTTACTACACAGCAGGTGGAGCTGAACTACTCTTCTGGCTGGGATGAGGGATCAGGAATACTGGTTTTGACCAGCTCTAAATTGTTAGATGTATTTGCACTGTAAGGCAGAAATTATAGCTGAGGAAAGGGTGTCAGGTAGTGCTAACTCATCGAGTTATTTTTACCCTATTAGTAACCTTCCTCTGTCCTAAACTGCTTTTAAGCCAAGTCTTTATAGTGAGATTTTTATTTCTTCAGGAAATTGGAGGTTAGATTGACAGTATTCCTGTTTTCTGTTTGATCAGCACATGTGGAAAGAGTTGCTTATCTCTCCTCCAGGAGCAGAGGCACAGTCTGTGCTTGCTGACATGGCCTTTGAAAGAGAAATGTAGTACCAGTACAAAATCATAGAATCACAGAATGCTTTGGGTGGGAAAGGACCTTAAACACCGTCTAGTTCCAATCTCCCTGCCTTCAGTTTGTCCTCCCTGGAAGAGAATCCAGTGAGAGAGGGAATGCTTGGGAGGCAGAACTGTGTGGATCAGACTGGCTGAGGGGTTTTAGTGGGAGTGTGTTACCACCATCACGTGTCCACTTCTGGTCAGATCCTGATGGATATCATGGATAGCTGCCAAGTGGACATAGAGCTTGAGGGGCACTGAAAATACGGCAGCTTTCACAGTAACCTCATAGTTTGTCATTCCTATCTCTTCACTGTGAGGAGATAGGAATGAGCAATGGCATTCCTGGGAGTTGGATGGGAGCCTTAGAAATGATTACTGCAACATGCAAAACAGAGCTCAAGAGTTCAGCGTAGACATAACATGAGGAGGCAGAGAAAGCATGCCCAGAGCAGTGGTGGGAGTTGTTGAAGAACTCAAGATTAAGTGTTTGCCAACGCAGCAATTAACACACTATCATTAATTTTCTTCTAAGCTCAGCAGTATCATTGGTTGGGTTGTTTGTATTGTATCGGCCCTGAGCTGCCCTTACCTGTCTCTTGAGCGAGATGCTGCCCTGGAAGTTAAGGGAAGCATTTGCAATGGTAGAGAGAGAGGGTCTGTGAGACTGCACAGGCACCATGACCGCCCACGGACGGTGCAAATTCCCTGCCACTCACCGTCCCAACTTCTCTATCTGAAAAAAAAGGTGGAATAAAGCCTTTGACCTCTTTCTCAGGCACATTTCAATCCTCTGCTGAGAAGTTACCTATAAGTTCTATATACATACTATGTATTATTTTTTAATTACTCTCAGGATAATCTCAGGCCCTGTCTTCTTTCTGACTTCTTCTTAATGATTCCCCTTTCCTTGAAGTATATAACCTTCCATCTGCTTTCAGCTATTCAGTCTATTTCTGTTCTTCACTGAATCTGCCATAAACCCCAGCACAGCTCCAAAGGTACTTTGGTAAACCCAGTTCTACTAGGCAGCTGCCAAGTGGTGTATCCTAAAAATTAACTTAAATTTAAAAAAACCCAAACAAACAGCACAACAAAACAAACCCCTACTTTACACCTCCTTTAGTATCCAAATGAACCCTAGAAAATAAGGTCAGGATCTGTTCTGAATTTCTGCTTTAGGCAAAGAAACTGCAGGATTTTCTGTGATGAAGCGATCAGAGTTAGTTGCTAGAGTAAAACTTAGAATTTCCATGTGATAAATTGTGTGAGTCGGAGGGGCAGATGGCCAGTCTGGATGAGCAAAGAGCTCCTGAAGGAGCTGGGGCAGAAAAAGAGGCTGTACAACCTTTGGAAAAAAGGGGAGGTGAGTCAGAGTCTGTTTAAGGAAGCTATTAAGCAGTGTAGGAGGAAAACCAGAGAGGCGAAAGCCCAGATAGAGCTCAACCTAGCTGCCTCTGTCAGGGATAACAAGAAAAGCTTCTACAAGTACATTAACAGTAAAAAGAAAGGCAGTAACGGCCTCCACTCCCTCTTGGATGCGGAGGGTAACATAGTAACCAAAGACGAGGAAAAAGCAGAAATACTCAATGCACACTTCGCCTCTGTTTTTAATAGCAAAACAAACTGCCCGCAAGAAAACTGGATCAGCAGTGGCATGGAAGGAACCGGGGTGCAGTATAACCCCCTTGTAATCCAAGAGGAGGTAGTCAGAGACTTGCTGANTGGTAAACCCAGTTCTACTAGGCAGCTGCCAAGTGGTGTATCCTAAAAATTAACTTAAATTTAAAAAACCCCAAACAAACAGCACAACAAAACAAACCCCTACTTTACACCTCCTTTAGTATCCAAATGAACCCTAGAAAATAAGGTCAGGATCTGTTCTGAATTTCTGCTTTAGGCAAAGAAACTGCAGGATTTTCTGTGATGAAGCGATCAGAGTTAGTTGCTAGAGTAAAACTTAGAATTTCCATGTGATAAATTGTGTTTAGTTTCTGCTCTGTATCTGCATGTTCGAGGTTATTTACAACTCTCAAGGAAGACTGTTGAGTGCATTATATTTGAAGATTGCTTAGTCCAGACATTGTTGCTGTTATCCCTGTCCTCTATAACTTCTGATAAAAACAAAGACGACATAAATTCACACATTCTTTTTCAGTATGCATTTTTGCCCTTTAATACAAAAATACTATTCTGAGATTTCTAAACCCAGATTTGATGACACTTGTTATCAGATGAAAACATTTAATGCGAGCCCATATCCTTTCATAAATAAGACGGTTTCTCACTTTCTAAAGTTTCTCACCTTGTGACACCAGAAAACACTTCACTTTCTCTGACAGAGACTCTAAGTCACAACAGTGTATTTCCACACCATAACACAGCTCTTACTACCAAGCTCTCTCAATATTTCCTGGCTAGTAGGGATTAAGAAACACTGAAACAAAACTATTTTTACAGGTTTGGTTGTCTGGCACTCTCACTATTTGCTTACAGAATCACAGAATCACAGAAAATTATGAGTTGGAAGGGACCCACAAGGATCATCTAGTCCAACTCACCATCTAATACCCGTACAGTGACCAAGAGCACATCCTAGAGCGTAATACCAACCTAGATGCCTCACAGTCTAGCAGGCCACTCCAAGCCGGAAGGGGCCCAGGGTCACCCAGCCCTACATCCCCCAGCTAGACCATGTCACTAAGCTCCTCGTCCAGTCTTCTCTTAAACACTTCCAGGGATGGCGACTCCACCACGTCCCTGGGCAGCCCATTCCTTAAGCTGGCAATTTATGGGAAAGCAGTCTCTCTCTCTCTTGCATCACCTCAAACAGTGTTTCTCCCACCATTCCACACTCCGAAAAATATGTGCATTTTTAGTGCAAGAGGATTGCGCTTATTTAAGCTCTAAACACAGGTTAATATGTCATAGTGTAACTACAATAAACCTAAGCCATTTTCTTTTAATTCTCTTGGGCTGTTGGAGACTTATCAATGATCATGAGGAATAATGTCACTCTCCCTAGTTTTCCCATCCTGGAAAGTCCAGAAATCTTGCTCCACACATCAGGAAGACATCACCACCTGTGGAAGCAAACACTAACCAAAACTGAGCTGGGGGTGAGAAGCATGAACAGAGAGAGATGAAAGCTCTCAAGGGCTTTCCATCCCACTCCCAGTTCTGAAGGGACTGGTTCATTTTATATTTGTTTTGTTTCTGCAGGAACAGGCTGCAATATCCATGGAGATGACATTGGAATGCCAGAAAACCCTAACAAAGATGACTGTTGTGTCTTGTTCTGAAAAAACCAGATGTTTATTAAAATGTCAGCCAAATGACTTAGGTGTCACTGACTCTGAGGACAGCACAGCAGTTCTGCAATGTTTAAAATGCAATAATAATGAAAAATGTCCACTCATCACTATTGAATGAAAACTGGGATCCTCACCAAAATGGTAATTTTTGTCACAGGCTAAGCAGTGGGGACATGGCTGGCACCTTCATGGCTCAAGACTTCTATATATTTCCAGTATTAAATCCGTAAGTCAAACTAGTTATTTGGAAGGGCCTGAAATTGATACAAGCTACTTTATAGTTCTAACATTTCTATTTCCCTAATGGATTGTGTTAAAGGTTATTGACCTCTCCAGGGCTGAGTAAGCCCATAATCTGCTGTGGGAGACTTTGACACTAAAAGCTGTAACATTTCTTCACTTCAATAACATTTAGCAGATAATTCCAATTACTGATTTTACTGATTGCTTTTGGAATTTCATAAGGAGGAAGAAAGGGATTTACATTTACAACTCAATTGCCAGCGTGCTTTGCAATATAGGCTCTGTCTATATTATTTATTATATGCCCTTCATTCTCTCCCTGCGCTCTTTTAGATTGATGCTATTGGATCAATCACAGATTTACAGCCTGACATCATAAATTTCAACAACTCCAACTTCATCCAAATGTCACAGAAGAGCTGAGAGTGCTCTCTGGACCATGAAGAATCAATGTTTAAGCCATAGCCTGGTGTGATGATGTGTTTAGTAAACAAGACCGAATGAGAACACAACAGAAAATTCAGTCCCCTGATTTCAAGAGCCACAAGATCTAAGCTTAATGAATCATTTCTTGTGGAATAAGTGCACTTAGAAGGTCTGGAAGACATACAGGAAGAGAATGTACAGAAGTAGCTTTCTGCCTGATAATAAGAGAAAAAAGGTAGGGAGCCCTCCTGCCACAGCATCCTATGGAAGGAGTGTGCCTCACCTAAGAGATTATATCACTTATAAAACACTTCAAACTTCATAGATTTTAACTGAAGTGATTGGATTCCCAACAGTGGCTGTGAATTCCAGACAGTTTCTCTGAATATTTCTCATGTTTCATACAGATGTAATCAGAATGATGCAAATTCCACCCATAAATTATCTAGAAATGGATACTTCCATGGAGTAAGTTAATACTCCTATTTCAGCTAAAACAAAAGTATAGCAATCTCAAAGGGTTCTGAGAAGTTCCCAAGTAGTTCATGGGCAGCTCCATTAATTCTGCTCTGGACACAGCAATTATTAAGATCAGTGCGGCTTTTCACAGACAATGAAGTTTATACTTGTGTACCATATTCCTATGCCTCAATGATTTGAATTTGATTAGAAATCCCAATAAAAAAGAATGCAACAAATATTGGTTTATATTTGAGAGGAACAAATCAGCAGTTACTGAAAGATAAATATATCCAGATGTGTTTATCAGTCTTTCGTTCAAGTATTCAAGTGTAAATAACTAAGTTGCTTTAAGTTACATGTCAGACTTTTGCTAGGAATCCCCTTGGCAAACTAAGGAAGTTTAACAGTTTGGAAATGGTCACAGGACATTGCATTTGCTCATGTTGAATGTCCAAAAGAGATACAAACAAATATTTACTTTTGTATTCTTATCCATCAGCATCTAAACTCAAAAGAAAATCTGCTGAACATCCTTAGGAACAAACAGAAAACCAGGTGGAGCTCTGCATAATGGTACTGTGGCATCTGCTGTAATGAGTTGACACTGGAAAGCACAAGGTGGTCCATGCATTTGCACATGGGATTCAGCTGTATTAGTTCCAACCCATTCACCTTTTTCTGGTAACAAATTCTTAATTTCCTATAACTAAATGGTTGACAATTTCATTGTCACCGGAATTTCACAGCACAGAGTGCTAAAATTTCTGATTTCCTACATTTGTATTGATCAAAATTACTTCTACAATATATCCACATCACAACTAATCTCTTTCTTTTATACCTGTTGTAAAGGAGAACAACTTCACCAGTATAAATCAGGAGTGTGGAGTACCAGAATGAGGCATATTTCTTGGAAAATGGGGTCATGTGCAATAACGAAGGAGAAATTTTGACAGGACTTGTAACAAGCCTCATGAGCACCCTGCTGAACAGGGGGTACCTCTCTCCTAGTGTATTAGTGTGATGCTGAGAAAGATCATCTCCATCACAGTGACTAACTGCAGGGAAGGGTTCACAGCTGTAATTGTTTTTGCGTTTGAAGGCACCATTTTAGCCTGGAATTAGGTTTCCAATGGTCTTTGAAAGATGGACTGCAAGCAAAAACTTTTCTCTTGCCTTTCCTGTACTACTTAAGAGACACCTGGTTCAATGCTTACTCTTGTCTCAATTTACTTTTTAGATATCTAATTCTTCCCGTGCATAGGAGGGTACCTACTCTAGGAGTGGGAAGACCTATGTGTTCCTGCTGCAAGTTGTGCTGCATCCCTGAGCCTGACTTGTAGCCTACAAGAATTGAATAACTTCTCTTTGTGTGGGCTGAACCCATTTAGGTCAAAGTCTCTTGGTAAAACAACCGGCTCCAGTAACAAAACTGTGGCTGCTCAAGGCTTCTGGGTTTTATCTGAGTCAGTGAGCTCCTAATATTCTTCATGGCCATCAAGACATAATTCCTGCAATGCAAGTTGTTTTTCCTTTGGAAAAAACTCAGCATGGGTTCCCTCAGATATCAATAGAAACTTTTTGAGTAGGATGGACAAGACCTACTTGGCTAATCTTGATTTAATCTGTACTCAGGGAACAGAACTACTGCTCCACCTTTTCTCAGTTTTGCCCAAATAAAGCACATCAGATTTACTCCTAAGGGTCTTCATCAGCTTTAGAATATGGATGAGTAAACCCAAAATATAAATTTTTAAACCCTATTTCAGATTCATATAAATATGTAAAAGCATAACCATACAACATCTTGCCATGAAAAAAGTGAACTTCAGTCCTCCCTGTTATTTTGTGTGATTTAAAATGTAAGAAAAATATGCCCCAAGAATATATTTTTTACAGAAGAGCACTTATTTATCTAAGTCTTCATATATAGTAAATCATACCTAAAATGAAATTGCACTAGCCTTAACAGAGAATTACACTTACAAAACCTACATTTATAGGAGAGCTTATGGTGTTTAGATTGAAATTTGCTATAAAGCTCAGAAGCAGTGATTTTGATCCCAAATCTAAAAAATCCTAGCCAAAATAACATAAAATTATTTAATTTCTAAATTCCATGGTTGGGTAAGGAGATGCTTGATAATATTACTGCAGGAAGGAAATGAAGTTGTCTGTGTTCAGCAATCTCTCATTTCAGTGGTATGTTCTTGCTCCTTTTCAATTTGACACCAAATATTCTACATTTGCAAATGTTTTTTTGGGGTGGGGAAGAGGGAACTACACCCTAATATTTATATAAATATTTATATTATTTATATAAATATTCAGTATAATTTTAAAATATCTTCTTAGAAATAAAAGTTTCAAATTAATGAAGACTTCAAACCTATCAATGCACACTTTCCATTTTAACAATTATTCTGTGCATTTCAGTTCATTTCAGAACAATTTTGTCAATGCCTTAAATGATGCAAAGATGATTTTCAGACTGCTCCTTGGCCTTTAAGGTTGCTAAGTGCTAAAACTGCACAGTGCTCCTATAACTGCTACGTGCAACACGATGCCAGCAAAAACAATAGCAGTATTTATGAAATACATTATTGTAGTTTCCAGCTCACAATTCAGAGACTTCATGGTTGGAATCTAAATTATGTGCCAGCATGAACTCAGTTGTTATTAATCCACAGCTGGAAATGTGAGCCAGTATGATATATTCTTCTTTGTGAACTACTTTTGTAGATAAAAATTACCCCAATAGTTTACCAGTTTACTCATTGCCTTTGACAAATGAGCACTGATAAATTTTTTAGTCTTAGAGCTTATCAAGGTTACTTGAGGTAAGTTTTTACAACAGGGTGCGCATACAGGTCTCACAATTCCTTTTTTTCCCTTCTCTGTCTGATAATTAATCTCTTAGCAATGTGTTGTCTTCCAAAATTTCCCGGCACTTGATAGAAAATGATTCTCAGCCTGTCTTGCAGGCAACATTTCATTCAGTCACGGACAGATCACACTGGTTTTCTCTCTTCAAAGATTATGACTATAAAAACTATACTGCTCAGTAAGCCATCATTTCTCCAGTGAGTGACAGCTCTCTGGCGTGAGCCAGCACTATTCAGAAAGCGACACTTGTTCACTTAAAGTGGTGTTGAGTGAGCTCCACAATGTGCCTTGGGCAAAGGGATCTTACAGCAATGAGATGATGATTATGAAGCCCGACTCCAAGTAATCCTTCATCAGCTCAAGATCTCACAGAAATGCCACGAAAAGTTTTAAAAGCACAAAACCCAAGCCCATGAGCATGATATGGAAGGTTTCTGAGCTGTTGCAACTCTCAACCCTCTCTTTGGGAAGCAACAAAATTAAGTTGTTTCTTCCAGCCCCATAATGATACACAACCTAGTGAATGAGAGCATGGTGATTTCTCAAGTCTGCAAAACCTTTTCAGTAGTACTACTGACATACTTTGATGCCACCAGAAACCATCATTATACTCTTCAGCACAAGGAGAACTGTCTAAGAAAAAGCCACTAAGTACTGCCACCTCCCAGATCTACCACAGCTGCAGTTCACATCAAGAAAACCAAATTCCCTGAGCATTGCTAATGACTGCTTTCTTTTTCCATCTCCTTTATCATTATGGTGGAAGTCTCTGTACAAAAGCCTCAAGATCAGTGAATGGCAAACTTAATTGGGCATGCCTGGCTCAATATTTCTATTTTTGATAGTCTAATTAGAGTGAGCAAAAGACAAACCACTTTTATATTCAGATGGCTTTACAGACTGCTGTGTTTTTCTTTTATTTATCAAAATCATATGTGTCTATTTTAAGCTCTTCATCCTAAAATATTCTGTCCTGGAATCTGACAGAAGCTTCTTGAAGAAAATGCAGAAACGGTAATTCGAGAATTTAGGTCATTTATAATCAACTATTCAAAGCAAGACACTAGAGACAGCTGAAACAATAGCAAAAGTACTGAGGAGAAGTGCAGGAAATGATATTCCTACTCAGATTTCAATGGAGCAACACAATGACACTTCTACAATCAAGATGGGTATCTGTAAAAAAGTTGGTGTGCAGGAAATTTAGTCACCTCCATCTGAAAATAATTACTAATGGGATATCATGTGTAAATTTTAAAATGGTTTATCCCCAAAAGGGAAAACTGGAGAGCTTATGTGTATTGTTTTAAAGGAGTCATATCTTTTACAGGGCAGCAAATATGCTGATAGGCATTGGATTTCCTCTTTTCACACTGGATAGTTACATTTAAAACAAAAACACTGGCAAAACCCCACCCCTTCAAATGTACCAAAAACTTCTGAAGCCATTTGTAGGTCTGACCAAAGCCCTGTCAGCTACTATCAGGGCAACAGTAACACCTTTATGGCCCTGGTGACAGACGAGCGGGCAGAGAAGGGGACGCAGCCAGCTCACCGAAGGCACAGGGCCAGCCCTGGCATTCCCTGTCCAGGAGCTCCCACACTTTCCTAAGGCTGGCAGCAAGCAAATACCCAAATGTCCTGCATGTTTGCACCTCTGCCAGTGGCACAGGGCCAGGACAAGTGGCACAGGGAAGGTTTGGAGCCACCTGCAGAGGACGAATTCCATCTGCATTTATGGGAAGCGATGCTAAGGGAGAACAGCCTTTCAGGCCCCAAGGCTAGCCCAGCCTGTATTTTCCCTGAAACACCAAGAGCAATCGCTACACGTTTGCTTTTTGTCTCATTTGCATGTGGTACCTACAGCTGCTGCTGGAGAAACAAGGGATGAGGGAGGGTGAGAGATCTGGGGCCAAGTTTTGCCTTACTCTGTTAAATTAATTCATACTTAGATACAACTGCCAATGCTTCAAATCCGATTTTAAGTTATTTGCCTATAGAGTGAGCTAATGTAATAGATAAATAATGCGAGAGAACATGGATTCATTATTTTTTTATTTTATGAAGGCCTTGGTCTCTGAAAAGCAGTTTTGTATTTAAGTGCTGATACTGCAAAAATAAAAATAGCGATAAAAGTAGTGGTCATATTGAATGAACATAAAACTATTTTACACTGGCAAAACCACAAATTTTAGACAGTGGTAATAATATTCTTGTCTGCTTCATAATGCTTAGTTTTCCTTTAAAATATTTTGGATGAAAATCTGTATAATCACGCCCAGAGTAATCCTGGAAAAGGATGAGGAATTTTTAAATGGCTGTAATAAAATGTGATAGTATTCTTGGATGGGAAATATTAGACAGATGGAAGGAATCCTACTAATGCCCAGCAATGCATCAAGCAATGTAATTACATGCTGTAGCCAGGATCCAGTTACTAATGCTTTGCAAGGCACAAAGGTATATGGAATCCACTACTTTTACAGCTGTCATAAAAATCCATTCCTGCTAATAATCCTCTACCTCTGAAGACACTCTGTGTATTACTGTAAGTAAAAATTCTAGGTTCTAACAAAGGAAAAACAGAAATTACAGCAGGATAAATTCTGTTTTAAACCCACAGGAGAATAGATAGCAGTGTACCAGTGTGGTATATGGTATTTGCAGAAATCCCCATACAAAACCCAGTAAACCCAGTTTGCCAACTTAGAAACTAGTTCTTTGAAGTTCAAGGTTAATACAGGCCCATCTTAAAAGCTAGAGGCAGGTTTTTTTCCCTAGTAAATCAACATAATGCCAGCGGAAATCCCACAGTTCTCACCATAAACATATCTCACAGTGCTGACAGGCTGGTGCTTCCCTGGGTTTGGAGGAAAATTTGAGTTCTCAAATTGTTTCTCAATTTCTTTTCTTACTGTGTACTGCACAGACCTAAACTCATAGATATATGCACACATCTGTGTGTAAATCTCTATAGTTGTACTGTTTGCATGGACATAACTGGCATTTTCCGAGGAGGATGTACAGTGCCAAGTGTTGCACTCCACTGGTTTAAGGATGGAGCCTTAAACCAAAGACCTTAAATCAAAGCCTTAAATCAAAGACCACAGTGGTCCTGCCAACACATGGCAATCCCAAACCATCCAGAGAGACAATATTTGTCAGGAATAACACTTGATGCATAGAGCCAGGAAAATTGGAACCAGATTCAGGGTTCATGTGCTGGAAAAAAATAACTTGATTGTGGAAAAAATACTCTTAGAGCCAACATCGTTGACTCCAGATTACAGATATGGATTTACTGTGCAGAAACACCAGTGCTGGGATTGCTCATTTATGGAATTGAACTGTGTAGCTGGCATTTTAAGTAGTTGCACCTCTGAATTTAACTGAATTTAAACTTTCTACAGCTGCAACTGCTTTGCAAAGTGTATTGAATTATAATTGCTCTAGTTTTTCCATTTTTTATATATGACATATATCTAAATAACTTATGTAGCATATTTCTCTTCCAGCTCTCTTTTGCTTAATATTTAATTTCATTAATTCACTTAACAAAAGATCTGCTTCAGAAAGGAGAAGCTCAGGGAAAATATTAGAAGCTAAAGGCTCTGTACTCCTTAATTCATGTGGTAGCATTATTTTCTGGAATATTTCACATTCTTACTTTAATAGTTTTTCCATTAAGTTCAATCTTGGTACAGCTAAGTAATAAACTGATACTTGCCAGAGCCACAGTTACTGTATATCTGGGGTATATAACGATTTAACATATAAATTTAACAAATCATTGTAGCTTTCCCACAATGCTCTTCTAATTCCATTCAGAGGAACATAAACAATGCTGTCTAATAACTATCGCTAAAGAGATCACGGGACTTGCTCGGGTGGTTTTTCTTGGCCATGTTAAAGAAAAACTCAAGTTCAGAGGTGAACAAGAGTCATTCCTACCTTTGTTATTTCAAATGTATTCACATTGGCATTGTCTGCCAGCTTATTTACACAACAGTTTTCCTGATTCACGTTTTGCCTACCCGGATTTCTAGAGGTCTTGCTTTGAGAAAGTTCGAAGATACTGTGGATGTGATTGTCTCAGACTCTGTGATACTGAGAAGAAATATTCAAATCCTTCAGGTTCCTCCTTGAACTGAACTCCAGCAATATTTTATTTAATCATTTTCCAATTGAATCCATGCAGCATTTGTTCCCTTTCAAGAGAAGGGATTGTATGCTTCATATGAGGATGGGAGCTATTAGACAATTATATATTTTTAATATCAGAGTCTTCTGGATGAGTTGTTCCTGTGGGGGCACTTTATCTGTTGTCTTTTTCTTTCCAGAGATGTTGCTTAGTAGAAATATACCCTGGGGCTTTTCTTTGCCAGGCTGACTGAATATTGCCATTGGAAAGTTGTATTCTGCAGATATCAAGGAGAAAGGGAAACACTGGGAAAATATTATAGTGAAAGATCCCATATGACGATAAAGCAGTAACACTTTGCATATAGAGTACAAAGCACATCCTGCACTAATGCAAACACCAAACAGTAATTTCTAAGATCCTGCAGGCATATTCATCACAGAATTTTTTGGCCCTAGAATTAGCTTGGAGAGTAACAAAAATCAGAGGTTTTAAGTGGATTTCATTTGCTGAGATTAAAGCAAAAAGATGAAATGAAGAGTAAACATTGCCAAAATTGAAGTTTGGATATCAACATTATCATTCTTGCAAACTTTTCTACTGCTATAAATCTTCGACATTATACTCAAGGATTTTTATTTTTTTCCGCCACTGGCTTGATGAAAGCTAGCAGCACTATCTAGACATTAGAAGCTGTGCAAAATGATTGCCAGCCTTGGGAATTCTTCTCCTTTGAGTGACACTTAAAATCTATGAAATTTAATTAAAAATACATACATCATAATTGCTGTGTTAATTTTCTTCTGCTATCCCATCTAAACTACCTCATTTTCTATTTCCCTTGCACAGTGGCTCTCAGATGCTTGGCACAAACTATTATGCCTATGTCAAAAGTAGGTGGTGCAATGTCAAAGGTTTTTTCCTGTGCTAAACCAAGTCACAGACAATTTAGCACAATGCACATGGGAGTTAGTTGATAATCCCCAACACAGAGCTCTGTAACCATTAAGCCACTGACCAGAAGTCTCTTCAAGGATATTCAGCTTCTATAATCCTGAAGATAGCTGAAGCTTTAAGGCTTTAAACCTGTTTCCTAACAGGCCGGAAAACCCTCTTGACGCATATTTATGAATGCTTTATTTTTCTCATCTGGTGCTTATAACAACATAGATCACGTTCCCTACTCATGGCATGCAGGTTGAAACTAGAGGATCTTTAAGGTCCCTTCCAACCCAAACCATTCAATGATTCTTTGATTCTATTTTAGAACCTCAAAAATAAAAGCATTCCCAGAAAATCCGTGTGTTTTTGGCCAAAGTACATATCTCCATTACGAGGATGAACTTGTTTTGGAGAAATTAAAAACATTATCTCTTCTTTTTCCACTCAAGGAATACTCTATACTATTATACTCTACAGTAGTATTATACTCTATTATACTCTACAGTAGCAGCAATGAAGATTGTAATATTTTTGGGCAACATAGATAAAATAAAACAGAAAATCTTGCGCGGATATTGGTTTTCACA
>WEKX01005273.1:126299-147582 GCA_013390025.1 Pitta sordida
CATCCCGCGCCAGCACTCCCCCCTCCCGCCCCGGTCCCAGTCCCCGTTCCAGTCGCTTGCGCCACCACTCCCCCCGCCCCGCGCCGGTCCAATCCTCGGCGGAGCACACCCAGATATCTGAAACAAGCCCCGCTCTCAGGTCCCTCCTCCAGACCTTATTAGGGGAGGAGGCGTGGCTACGGGCGTGGCATATGTGACTACGTAGTGGGTTTGCTATTTTTGTGGATTTCACAACTCGTGGGAGGATGACCAGACCTAACAGCCCGCGAGTAATGGGGGTTCACTGTATTATAAATTTAGGCACAGATTTTTCTACCTCTCCTCAGGTGAAGGGAACCATACTCGTCAAGGATTGCTAAGGAAATCGATGTAGCTGCTCAANCCGCACAGTCAGCCCCAGCCCTGTCCCCACAGTGCTCACGGCACACCCCCGCCCCGATCCCCGTCCCCATCCCGGCTGCTTGNAATATCCCTGAATAATTATGCTCATTAATTTCACAAGTTAAAAAAGTAATTAGCAAAAGTACTTCAAAAACAACTTCATCCAGTCCACTTGTGGAGAATCTCAGAAGACAAGTAGAGCAAATGAACTATGGTGTTACCAGGGTAAACATTGCAAGAGTCAGAGAAAATGTGCTTCTGCTTTGTTCCTGGTCCACAATGAACACCTCCTGTGGATAAACGAGGATTCTTAATTATGCGCTCTCTAATCATCTCAAGATTTGTTTTATCAATGAAGTTTTCAGACTTTTGTTTTCAGAAGCTTGCAGACTGGCAAATAGCCAGTTGCATTTTGAAGACTTCTGGGATGACATGAACCTTTTCGCTGTGTTCTCTCTCACACAACTAAACCCTGTACACTTCTGTTCTGATGCTTTTTGCTCCTGTCTTTCAGGAAAGTACCACTGGAAGCATAAGTACACAACCTGCTCCTATCCAGGTTTTGAAAAAAAATCTCAGCTTTGAACACTGTGCCTGCAAAAGGATCTTGTCTCTCCATTACATGAACACCACCAACTGACAGCCTTCAGAAGCAGGCATCTCCATTAATTTGTCAAAAGACTGACAGCTAACCAAGGCACAAGGGAGACATTAAATGTTAGCAGAGTCAGAAACATTAATGTTGCTTTATCTTCCGTTCAATTCAGTGTGTTACATTAGAAGAAGCTGGCACCAGGACACAAAGGCTGGATGTCTGCTCAGTATTGCTTCTCACAAAGCTCTCACCTGTCAATCAGGCTCCTGGATAATTCCTGGGGTTTTTTTCGTATTTTTTCTTCAAGAGGGTTTTTGAAAGCTCTAATTGCAGCAGCAAAAATGAGCCAAGGAGACCTTGGCAAGCTGTCCCACATGCCACGCTGTTCAGCAGAGGCCAAATGCAGTGAGGTGATGCTCTGCCCAACCCCGCAGGAATCTGCTCGCCCAGGAGCCTCCAAACTGGAGCTGACTCTGCTCTGACGCAGCTCCAGCAGCCAGCCAAGAGCTGGAGCTGGAGGCACCCAGCTGCATGGACAGCCTCCAGCGAGGCACAGTGCAAATGGAAAAAGCAACTGAAAAAAGTCAAATAAATAAATAAAAAAAAAAGGCAGGAGATAATGCCAGACAACAGGTTATTCGAGGCAGCAGAATTGCCTAGTGCTGGGAGAGACCCAGGGGCTTTTCCTGTGGTTGTTTCTAGCCTGTTAAAGGACTGACAGGGCAAATATATCTTTATCTCAATATTCCTCGTCTTTTCTGTAACATGTTTTGGGATTTACTGGTGAAAAGTAATACCTTCTGTGAGATCTATATGGAAAAACAGCAAGGTAACTACTGCATTACATATTATTAAAGCAGAGTGAGACTGCAATGTTTTGTTCCTGGGGAAAATACAATGGCCAACTAAATGGCCAGTGTAACGGAAGATGACAGAATAAATAAAGGTCCACTCTGTCGTTTAAAAATAAAGCTTTGAATGTTAAACAGTCTCCCTATAAGGCTGCATTATGTTCACCAAGGCATAGCAAGTGCACAGAAGATGTTGCCACAGCCTTAACTTAGAAGAGAATTTTAATACTTACCTTATTTTGAAAGTGAAAATAAATTACATCAAAGATGTTATAAAGGAAAATAAAAAAATCCTTCAAAAAAACCCCACTAAATCCCAAAAGCTTATTCTTTTATCCCCTAAACTCTCCTCTCTGGAATCTTGGTATTTTCAGAGGAAAGATCCTTAAACCGAAGGTAACTGCTCTAAACCTCTCAGATTTGAAGAAGTGGCTTTTTTCTGATTAGCTGTATGTAGCAGAGCTGTTCCCTGAACCCTCCTCCCCAAGTCCTGATATGTCAAGGATACACATAAACAACAGCTGAAAGCTACTGTAGCACTGTGAATCCCCTGAGCAAACACAGGAGCAGCCCCCAAAATACAACTATAGAACAGACTAGGGAAGACTTTAATTCTAAAGGGCAATCTGTTTACGTTACCTACATACTCATTTGGAGAATTCTTTAACAAAATGATTTGCCAAGTAGATTTTTCAGACCCATACCCTATTTTTGTGAGTCTTTGTAGCATAAAATGATTAGGGGATTTGGATCAATGCCAAGCTTTCATTGATGTCTCTCAAAGGGCCTCCAAACTGAAAAGCTTTGGTTCACTGTGCCAACCAGACTCAGCTTTATTCTGGAAAACATATGTAATACACAAGTCAAATAGTTGCAAAGATCACACAGAAGATGTGAAGTATTACTCAATGTGACTGCTTATATTCCACAGAATAAGAGATTTAAAACAGGTGTTGGATAATTTTATTTAAATATTATTACAGTGATTATCTGAAGAAAATATCTGTCTCTGGAATGTAATATAACTTAGTCAAAGATTAATTCACTGAAAATGACTTTGCCTCAATGAAGAAGAGCCACTGAATTAATGCATCTCACACTTCGTTATTTCAGACATAGAGAACAAAAATGAGTGAAGAACCGCTGTCAGAAACAATAGAAATACACAGAAAACATGTAATAACAATTTTGTCATTCTCCCAATCTTGGAAATCAGTCCACCAACCCCTGGAATCTGTGTGAATGAAAATACTTGGAAGTAAACTTGTATCATCATTTGCAAAAGGCACAGCCATTCTCTTCCTTCATGCTCACCACTCTCTGCAGAGAAATCATAGTGCCTTTATAATCTAAACCAGAAGTGAGATAAACTCACATGAGCAAAGGGGATTACGTATTGCAATGACAAGAAAACTCTCTCCTAGCTCTTCTGATAACAAATATAAGAAAAATAAGTAGCCACCATCAGTAGGAAAGCTTTTGCTTGAACTGAAAATACTACAGGGAAACACTGATCAAGGGGACAATTAACAAAATCCATTTGAAGTGGTAAAGAACTTATAGCTACTGAAATAGTGAATTTATTGTCCCTCCTGGTCTTTACAGTATATAATGATCATTTTGAATAGCAAATTTTCTTCTGCAAATGCTCAGGGTCATAGGAGTTAATGCTGAGGTCTGAGGTTTGCTAGCCTAGACTGCCTACTGGACACATACATCATGTTTCATTTAGTACTACACAGATGTTAATCAAGTTTAATAACGTTTTCCTGAAATGTCCCAGGAAATGAGGTAGAAAAATTAAAACAGTTAGATGTCTGCTGAAAAGCAAATATATTTATTATGCACTTTAATATACACAGAGATTTTTGCTTAATATAATACAAGGAATAAAATAAAAATTTTACAATGTGAAATTCATTCAATGTACATTAAAGGCTATTTACAACCCACTCCAGGAAAAAACAGTCTTATCTGCAAACCAAGTTAACGGAGGAGTTCAGATGGGGAATATTAAGCACAACAGACATTTGCATAGCAGAGTAACTGACGAGGGAAAATACCTTTTTAGTTTTAAAGAAATGGCAATGTTTTCAATACTGATCACAGAGAAGACAAAAATGCATCAGTTGCGCCTGTGTATCCCTTAATGCATTTCTCTTCTGACAGGTTTTTCCACATGCACACAGTATTGACATCCGTGTCCACAAGTCTTTTCCCCTAGCTCTCCCACCCAGAATTTTAGATGGCTCACGGAGACGACCTTGGAAGGACCAGCGAAATGGGATGAAGAGAAAAAGGATTCATGTTTTATTCAGGTTTTTTTCGGCTGTGACAACTGGTACATTGGCAGAATAAACCGTGCTGAGTCACAGCTCTGCACCTCTGCTCAGCTCCACTCCATTATACAGACAGGGGAGGGAAGAGCAGAAGGAACAACAACGGGAAGAGCAACTTTGCTTGGCACACAAACCCCTCACAAACAGTGATGCTAAAAATCACACACAACAGCAATGCCAAATTACACAGACCTTCTGAGAAAGTGGACAACTTAAAGCAATCCATGCTCTGTTCCAAAGTGACACTCAGAATGTGGAAGAATTGTCACTCTGAAAACATTTTTGACAGGTCTGCTTTCAGCTGATTTGGATGGAGGGTTTCCCCAGCGAGTGTTTCAAATGTAAATATTACTCACACAAAACCCACCAGACTACCTACCTATAAACTGTGGCCCCTTGTGAAAGTGGCCATATTTTTATGTCCTCTGTCCACAAGGTGCAATTAATAACAACCCAATAAAATTAAATAAATATAATCCCAATGACAGTCAAGGTCAGTAGAAAAATGTTGGCATTCAGGGACCCCTTTCTACATAACAAAACATACATCTAATAACTAAGAAGAGTCATATTCTTGCACAGTATTGCAAATGTACTATACTTGAGGTTCAGAACAAGTTTGCTGAGAACATTTTGGTATTTTCTCTTTACTGAGCCACTAATCCTCTTAAGGCCATTCTGCCAGACTCCTGTTATGTTTATTTTATAATTGTCCCACGGGGACAAGAAATTCAATACATGAAACATTCAGAATAATCAATATTGCCATGTGTCAACTTCTAACATCTAATTTTACTATATGCTGCATGCCCAACTATAAAAGATTCTTTTTATATTTAGTAACGAGCAAGTAAGAATGGAGGTGCAAGATTTTAAAAAAGTGTTCTCATGAATGTTGACCATAATACCAGACATGGAGCCCTTTAGTGCCTCAGAATATGCAATACATCTATATCCACGGGCCATTTATTGAAGTTTAAGGATCTAATTAATCATCTATGAAAAATAACTTCAGCTTTCTATCATCTTATTTCTGGAATGATCAGAATTAGAGTATGAAAAAGATGAAACCCAAGCTTTTAGAAGAACTACTTGCATACAAAAATAGGCTTATTCTCTAAAGAGAAACGCTGTGTAATTGTGAATATTAGAATATAGCTTGCATTTGTAGGAGAAAATAACCCATTTATTTCATTTGATCACTTGCAAGAACTGTGCAAGTAAGATGTGCACATTCAGAGGGAAAAAAATCACACTGTTCACTTTCACAACAGTGACCTTGACTTTGCTGTCATGGAAGTAAAATTATTCTGCTCTAAGAGTAGGAAACCAGCTTTCCATTACCCATAGATGGACTAGGCAGATTGCTGATTAACCGAGCTCCAGATACAGGGGCACTCACGCCGCTCTGTCCAACCCACCTGAAGCAGTAACCACATTCATACATGTTTGTGCTTTAAAGGGTTATTGTTTCAGGACAGGACTAACTCAGTCACCTCTGTACTCCCCAGGCAATGCTGCCACCAATCATGTGCTTTTCCACTGTACTCTCATTGTACATTCCCTCAGCCTCATTAGCAAAGTGTCCGTATCTTCCATGGTTTGTTTTACTGACATTCTCAATACAGTCCTTGGAAAAAAGAAAGAGCTGCCTCTCATGTATAACGATATACATGAAAGCAGGATCAGACCTTTAGCACCTCAGACATTCCCACATTTGTTACCCCATTACCAAAACAAAATGGAGGCTACTGAAGACCAAGTGTCCGAGAGCAAATCTGCCTATTGCTTTCAGTGGTTCCAGTGTGCCATCCAGATTTGGTGCTGTAGCACCAGAGTGGATTTTTGCCTCTTAAAAATCCCAAAGACGCAGCAGATGGTTGCAGTCCAACTCCCTTGCTACCACTGAACAGCTACTACACAGACAGAACACACAAGTACAGTATTTATAAAATACTGTTACAAGACCTGTAATTCTGGAGAGAACTTTTTGAAGTACACAGGGGGCTGACCATACATGACAACAATGCAAATGTGACAAACTCTTTGCTTATTTTCTTTGCTTATCACAGAAAAATAAATACAAAAAAGCACTGCCTTTCCATACACAGTTCACTGTGGCACATGCACCTCTACCAAGCGATCTGGAATAGGAAATCAGAATTCCTGGCTCTTACCATTTTCAGCTGTGATCAGGGAAATACAGCATATATCTTTCTGCAATTAAAAAAGTGCTCATTCTGTGTATTAAATACAAAGTACACAAAATAAAATTTTGAAGCAGAGAGGGTTATACTGAGAAGGCAGCCTGAAAATGTAGGCACGTTACAGTAATTAAGGTAACTGTACTGTAGTAATCACATTCTTGAATTTCTAGGTGGACTACACAAGCATCATATGCTTTCATCCCAGCCAGCTGATAAATCATTCGGAGCAGAAGTGCTTCTCTTCACAGCATCATGGAATTGGCCTGGAAGTACAAAATAAAACCATTATTTTCACAAGGTAAGTTTTGAAATAGTAGTCCGTAATACAAACAGCATTGTCAGAAAGAGAACTGCATCATCTCTAATTAAAGTTAAAAGCACACAACAATCTGACGATGGAAAGTGTTTCCTGCCTGACCCAAATCCCGTTATTGATTTCTTGTGCTCTCTACCATCCAAAGTAGCTACAAGGTCCCCACAGCAGGAGACCTTCCTGAACAGTGCTAGGAAAGCCATTCCTCCAGTGCTCCCCGTGGAGCATTTCTGAAGGGACTCTCCACAGGTGACTAATTTATTCACCTGTCACGGAAATTACCATTTCTGTGCCTCAGACTTGGCAAAAGAGGAGGCAAATTACAGCTTGTGGTAAGCAATTCATAGTCCACACATAAGTGTTTGAAGCTTCCATATTTAAAATGAAACGATGAAAAATCCTTGACAAAAAAAGCAAAAGGAACTCTTCGGCTATCCAGATCTCCTTTGTTTAGACAAATTTGCTAAATTCCATTCTTAACCAAGAACTTCACAGAGAAAACCCCTGAATTTTCAGTAATGGACCATTTGTAAAGCGAAGCCCAATTTTAACATTATATGTGGAATGTTCAGATTTTTTTAATATGCTGTTCATATATTAAAACTAACAAAGATGGGAAAATTCATCAAAACTAGTCTTTTGATGACAGGTCAGGTCAGATCAATACATTCTAGGGCAGAACCATACCAACAAAGCCTAACATGAAAACATGAAAGGTGCAGGTACATAGAAGTTAGGAAATACAACTCTTAATTATATGTTTTAATGCCTTACGGAGGCAGGGAAAAATGACAAGCAAATTTAAATCCCGTCCAGGCATGATGCACAACTATGGGAATCTGAAGGCCTCATGAATTTTAAGAAGATTTAGGGCCCATTCTCTGTTAGCTGGTGAATCCTCTCCACGCCTGCTCCTGCTGTCCTGCCCTAACACTTCTTCCTGTCCCACACCTCATCCGACCTTTTGCCAATATTTGCATTATAAAAATGTGCATGCTGTAGTACATATCTTTTTGAAACACTTTATTGTTTCAGTTCTTTTAATTTAACCAGAATGCCAACCCCAGCTTAGGGTCCTCCACAATATTCTAATGCTCTGCTATTAACAGCTACATCTACAGACGCATTCCAATAAAGTGAAATCCATTCCCAGGACATTTTTGGAAAACTTCTGCCTATGTGTCTTTGACAGCTGAGAACCTCCCATTTGTAGCTTCTGTACCACCTGCAACTGTCCTAGAAACACTCAACCTTTGATGACCTGCAGGAGAACTGAGACATCTGGCAAGAACGATATTGTTGTAAGGAGCAGCATTTATACAAAAAAAAAAGAAAAAAAAGAAAGAAAAGCTTTCAAAAGTAAGTGAATAAGCAATAAGAGATAGGCATACATTTTCATAAAGATGCTGCTTCTCTGAAATTCAAATAGAAAATATATTAATTATTAACACATTCCAAATATCCTAAAAAAGATAAAACTTAATAGGAATAGGAAGAAAAATAGAACTACATTTCAGCTGACTCACTGACAATTCAGGTTTGAAAAAGCTACTTAAAATAACTTTTCCATCTTAAAACTCAGTATGGGAGAGAAAGTGAGAAATCTAAATGACCTCCACTGATCTCCTTTGTAGGAAGGTTAAATTTACAGTAAGAGAAATATAAAATCAAAATTTTGCAACAGCACTTTAAGTTTTGAATTTGTAGATAACTATGCAACTGTGATGTCACCCTTGAAATCCACACTCAGAAGAGTGTTTCCCTGTAACTTACAAGAACCTTTAGCAGCTTCCAGAAAAGCATTTTTGTAAACAATGAAATACATAATTACTGTATCTGAAAATACCACATATCAAAATTCCCATCTGTCCTTACATTTGGAAAAAAATTCCAAGTCAATGGTATGTGAAATTTGCTCTTTTATTAAGTCACATATCAAAGACAGTGGGGCACAGTTTGAGCAATCTGAATTCAACAGAAAACATGTCAGTGATTCAATTCCTTTATGGTTTATGATTTTAAATGACAGCTAAACAAATACTTGTCATGTTAAGATTTTAACATCCACGGTTTTCACTATGAAAGCAATTCTGAAGACAAATGATAATAAAATGTAATTTTAGTACATTTTAAATGCACATGATGAAACACAGACATTTGGCTCCTTTGTGACAGGGTAAGTTACCTTTTACAATGGTGTTTCCTTCTTGTAGTTGAAACTCGGGTCACTACCTTCAATCTGAAGTTTTAAGGCTTGCTTAAGGCTGAGTTCTGTCTCTGCAGAAGGATAACCTTCCAATACATCCTGGTGCACTCTATCCTGCACTGTTCGTGGGACAGAAACCCTGCCAAGAAAAACCTGATTGCTCTGAAGATGGTAATTGGGGTTTGTCATAATTCCATTCCTCTTCTTCTGCTCTCCACTCTGTTGGTGAATCAGGAATTGTTGTTGAGATCGACCAACTTCTTGCTGAGCTGGTGGGACCAAAATTTTGCATTGTGGCTCTGCTGGCATTGATTTAAGTGGCATGTTTGTGCCAGACTTGGCAATAGGTACTCGTTTATCAAACTGAGTCATTTCATACTCTAACACTTTGGATTGGGAGGAGCTACTTTGTTTTATTTTTTTTCCAGCTGACCCAGACTTGCTGGAGTTGTCTGTTTTCCCCCCTTTGTTAGCTTTAGTTGATTTCAAACTAGGTTTTACTTGGCTCCATTCAAACTCGCTACTTGGCGAATTATGATTTTGACTTAGGGAATGAGTTGTGGAAGAAGGAGAAACGATAGACTGCCTGCTTCTGCTGCGTGGCAGGGAATGCTGCTGTATTTGCTCCGTGAACGACAGGCTGTGGAAACTATCAATGGGCACTGTCTGAGCAGTCGCCGTTGAGGAAGTGGTGCGGAGAGAGGAATTTTTGGAACTTTTCAGGGAATTATTTGATAAGGATGACTTTTGACGGTCAACTGTAGAATCAGGGGACTCAGAAGGAGAACTGAAGGCATGTGTAGGCCCGTTAGATAATCCTCGCATACTGGGCTGCATATCTCCACCAGTACTCCCTGAACTATTGGACTTCATTGTTAAGGACTGCATTTTAGAGGAGACTGACTGTAGGGGTTTTTGCTCCATTGTGTGGACTGGAGACGGAGTACAACCATTCAGAGTCGATGCACCATATTTTTCCAGTAATTTAATAATCTGAGAGTGTCCATTTTTAGCTGCAACTCGCATAGCTGTGCGCCCAAATTGGTCAGCGTGATTTGGATCAGCACCATGCTCCAGTAATATCTGGACAACATCAATGTGCCCTTCTTGGGCTGCAATGCAGAGTCCAGTAGCACCTTGGTTACATGTATGGTCAACCAGAGCTCCATGCTCAATGAGAAGCTGCACTACCTTCACATGTCCTTGCCATGCAGCAGACTGCAAAGCAGACCTCTTCTCGTTATCTGCAGCGTTCACATCAGCATGGTAGGTTATCAGCACCTGTACCATCTCCAAATGGCCCTGCCAGCAGGAAACATGGAGTGCTGTTCTTCCTTCAGCATCACTTGCTTCTACATTTGCACCATTTTCTAAAAAATACTCAGCCATTGTAAGCTGATTTTCTAATGCTAAGATATAAAGTGTTGGCCGGCCATCAGCATCTTTGTAGTTCACATCTGCCCCATGGCTCAGCAGTAGTTCAACTATATCCCTGTGACCTTCTAAGGCAGCAACCCGGAGAGCATTTCTCCCATCATAGCCTCTCTGATCAATGTTGGATTTATTTTCCAGTAACATCTGCACACAATCATAGTGACCTTCTTGTGCAGCCAATATGAAAGGTATACGTCCATCATTATCAATCTCATTTGTTCTAGCACCTTGTTCTATAAGAGCTTCACATATCAACCTGTGACCTTCAAAAGCTGCCATATGCAAAGGTGTCCAGCCTGCATCGTCCCTGTGATTTTCATCTAGCCCCCTGTCCAGCAGAGTCCGCACTACTTCAACATTGCCCTGTGCAGATGCTATGCTCAGGACTGTTCTACCTTCACTATCAATGCTATCAACAGCCGCACCCCAAAATAAGAGAGTATTTACAACTGAAGCATGGCCCATGGAGGCTGCTGCCAGAAGTGGTGTGCGACCATTGTTGTCTGTGTGATCAACATCAGCTCCTCCTTCCAGAAGCAGATCAACAACGTCCACATGTCCTTCATAAGCGGCCACCAGCAGTGGGGTCATGCCATCTTTGTCACAATGGTCAACCTCAGCACCGCGGTCAATGAGCAGACTGACCACAGAGGCGTGTCCCTTACTGGCTGGCACACAGAGCGCAGCCACAGACAGTGCAGTTCTTCCATCCACATCCTCATGGTTGACCTCTGCACCATGATCCAGCAGGTGCTCCACAATCTCTTTATGCCCCATGTACGCCGCTGCAATCAAAGCCGTCCTGCCCTCGTTATCAGCTTTATTGACTTCAGCACCATGCTGAAGCAGATTCAGCACAATATCTTCGTGCCCTCCCCACGCTGCTGCTCTCAGCGCTGTTCGACTATCGGCATCTGCACAGTCCACTTTGACTCCGGCGTAAAGGAGTGCGGACACCACCTCTGTGTGCCCTCCCCATGCTGCAGATCGCAAGGCCGTCCAGCCATCATGATCTGTGTGATTGACATTAGCCCCACATCCTATCAGGCAGTTGACAACCTTGGTGTGCCCCTGCCGGGAAGCCAAGGTAAGTGCTGTTTGCCCATGGGTATCTTCTATCTCTAAATCTGCTCCCCTCGAAACCAGCAGGTTGACAACATCGAGGTTTCCGCTGTACGCCGCATTGGCCAAGAGCGTTCTCCCATTGGAATCGCACTGGTTTACGGACGCTCCGTTGTCTAACAAGGTGCGAATGGAGTCCTCTCTCTCCAGAGCCTGCCGGACGATGCAAGATGTGCGGTCATCCTCGCTGTTGACGTGAGCACCAGCTTTTACCAGCAGCTGTAACACTTCTTGTTCTTTAGGAATTAAGGTTGACAGGGAGTCTTTGACAGGCGTGCCATTCCATATCATCCATAAAGCCAGCTCTGAGGTCTCTAACTGTAAATTTGAATTAATTAGATGCAACGCAAACTCTTGAGCTTCTAAAGGGGTTAAATCCTTTGCTCGGCAGGTGTAGCTCATAGCCAGCATTCTGTGTCCCTCTGCTGCATTACACAAGTATTTCTGTGTACAGTGCTTTACATCCAGCAGCCACTCTGCAAAACTGTAATGAAACAAGATTTTTGTATTTCCAAGGCCATCCATAAGGACTTTTGATAGGACATCCAATTTGCGCTGAAAGTCTTCCATCGTCAGCATCATGTTTTTGGTCCACACTGCATGATACAATTCTGTGGTGGTTAAGGGCCTACAGGCTGCAAGAATCACATTAAGAATAGGTTGGACCTTTGCAAACTGTTTTCTCACAAAAAGTCTCTGACAGAGCCAAAGGTATAGGCCGTTTAACGTCCCTGGAATATCACGGATCTCTCGTAACATAATAAAATTCTCCACAACTCCATCCAGGACACGTTCCAGATACAAAAAGCAACCACTACTTTTAATGTGAAGCTGGTTCAGCATCTCTGCCGTTTCTTTTGTGAGATGTTGTCTCAGGGCTTCTTCCTGGTCTAAACGATGCAGAATATATTGCTGCACATCTTTCACAATGTAAGCCTTTCGAAGGTCATCCAGACTTATTTTTCGAAAACCTGTTAAGAGCAAGGAAAATTATAATTATTTCTCATCCAGTTCTGTTTAACTCAATGTTTAAAAAAAAAAAGTTAATAAAAGACAGGCATTTCTGGGTGGGGAGCACCCATGTTAAAATAGTCTCCCTGTAAACACAGTGAATGAAAATTAATAGCAGAAAACTTTGATATATACACTTTTATCATCTATTATAAGAAAAAATATGTACTATTAACATAGAAAATATTGAACATCACTTTGAATTAGGCATTGTGTGTCTACCTCAGATGATATAAACACCTAAGCAAAACCATGAGAATTGCAACCAAAATAAGATCATTAAGTATTATTATATTATTAAAGGAATAATTCCTTCTGCGATGTGGTTAGCAATGGAATTCCAAATAATTTTCAGCTATTTACATTAAGACAATTATTATGGTAATTCAATTACAGAAGAGGTTATTCACACCTCCTGCATATGCATGATGAAATGTGTATAAAACATTAACTTGACCACCACAGCCTCTTTTCAAAGCTTTCATGATAGAGGTGAAACACTCGAAAATAGTTTTACATACTTTTACAACTCTGTGCATGAAAAATCACCTACTTTTTTCAACCCAGGACTTAGTTTTAGACAAACACCCTGGTTCTTTGGTAGGTGACTCATTGTACAAGGAAACAGGTTTTCTCATGGTTGTATGATCTCATTGTTTTTCCAACATGTTTACTCTTTGGAGGAAAAAAGGGAAATTATTTCATACATGCAGACTGTGACTGTCCCCTCCCCTCTCAAAGCAAAGGACACTATGCTTGGCAGCACGTGCAAAGAATTCCCTACGGCCATCTCCGTGGCTGCAAGTCTCTCAGGAATGACACGGAATGAAGGCATAACACTATGGATACACGGCTATCTCTGTCGCTTCAAACATTTGCTTTGGTAGGGCCGAGGTAAGCATTTGATGAAGACCTACCCTCCTTGATTAATGACACATTACATTGTTTGACCTCCGCTTTTCCGGAAGCTATGGGAAAGCCACAGAGGTCACAGACAGCAGCTCCAACAGTGTTTCAGGTTAGAACTGTGCCTTACTTCTCTGGGGACAGGCTGTAACCCCTTCCTCCAGAACAGTACACTGCACACATTTCCTCACAGTCAGCTCAGCTAGTCAGAAAAAAACCCAACTTTGCTTTTCAAACCAAAGCACTTACTAAACTCTAAATTGTACTGAAGGAAAAGCAACCATAGATCAATGTACTCAATTCAATTTTGGCCTCAAATCATATGAAGTGAGCCTCTGAAGAACACCACTTCTAGATCTATGTTTTTATTGTATTTAAACGCTCTGTGGATCAAACTGCTCACTCTGTGAGCTTGTTCTGGCAGCAAATTCAGGCTGATAACAGATCTGTGTTTTCTGTTTCCCGGTGGCTTCAGCACAAGTTTTGAATGTCCTATTAAACTCACTCCGTTAATTGTTTAGTCTACATAAGCACTGTACAAACACAACAGATCAGAACTGAGAGGCAAACTATGGAAGTGTTACTAAACTATTTCCACTTCCCTTATTAATTATGGAAGCATTACAAATGAAGCAGGACTGAATCAACAGAATACCTAAAATAATCATGCTTCTCTCCAAAATAAAATCATTGGGGAAGATTTGCACAGTCAGTTGAGAAGCTAAGACTACACCAATAAGATGTACTACTTTAAGATTTTTGAGTGAGAATGCCAGGAAGAAGAAAATAATTATTTTGAGGGGGACCTTCCTCCATTCCAGAGGCATTTTCTTTTTTCATTCTGGCTGTCAAAAATACCACAGAACCATCTTTATCTACCATCATTTGCCACAAATTAATGTCCTAATGTGACCTGCAGAATGGCATAATTGAATTACTGTATATTTTAATAAAATATTCTCTATGTGACTTTGAAAAGTCCTTAGTTCTTGCACATAACCCAAATATGAAACTTCACTGAGTAAGAACAGACAGTGCCCTGCGATTTTGCAGATCTCAGGCTTCCACTTGAAGTGAAAGGCTGTTTCTAGGTCAGGATCCTTCAGAAGACACAGAAGTGAAAAAATAACATTAAAAACAGGGCATTGCTTGGTCCATGAATTCACAGTCACAATTAGAGACAAGTACCCCTTTGCTTGGCTCATGTGCTCAGGGAACAGCCGTGTTTGGGTCACTTTGGAGAAAACACAACCACCAGGTTCACTCACCTTCCTCTGAACCGCCCTGTTTCTCCAAGCACTCATTTGAACCTGTCACTTGGCTGAACAAGAACAGGCAGAGAGCTCTGCAAACTCATTCTCCACGTATAACTCATTCTACACTCCGTAAGCGACCCTGCTCACAAACCCCCCCAATCTCTCACTTTAACCCCATGCCCACATCAGTCCTGCCAACATATACCTGCAAATGCAAGCTATTTTTAGTTTTACATTACTCAAGTGTTTTTTCAGTAGTTTCATTTCACCACAATGAAAAAACTCCCAATGGACTTACACAACAGCAATCCTGGGATTTCAGCTGCTGTTCAGAGTTGCCTGACTAATGATTACACTTCACCTCTCCTGACTCCCAGCCTGCACAGGAAAACTTGAAGTGATAATGTTTAGGCGTCTTAGTCCCTGTATGTGTGTTTCAAATGCAAAAGACTCTTTCTTATCTTGCAAGTGTTCTTTGAAAAACAACTTTAATTTTGCTTCCCAAAATGGGAAAGTGAAAAAATCTTTCTGGATGTGATACAGAAACCCAAGCCCTACAAATAAAGAAGTGAAAAAGGAAGGGCTTGTGTATTTTTCTGACCCCTATTTAAAGACTGTATCATTATCCAGAGAAACTGTGGATTCTCCATTCCTGGAAGTGTTCATGGTCAGGCTGGATGGAAGTGTTCTGTGCAGTCTGGTCTAGTGGAAGGTGTTCCTGTCTATGCCAGAGGGGCTGGAACTGGATGGTCCCTTGCAAACCATTCTATGACGCTCTCATTACTTTGCTCCATTATTAGGGCTAGAAATATTACCCTGATTTGTACTTACCTGAGATGTATCAAGTATCAAAGCACTTGACACCAGTAAATAAATTTCAGAAGACTTCAGAACAGTTTTAAACAGCTCGAGTGGCTGTACCTTCATGGAAGCTAAAAACGTTTTGTGTTTTTTTTTCCTCTGCAATATTTATATATATTTTTTGTTAATGAGATACTATATTTTGTATCTGAAAATAAGTTTGGATAGCAAGAAGCACAGTACACTCATATAGACCTTCACACATCCCAGGAATGAAATGCTCATTAAGGGCTGGGATTAACAAACCGCCATTGTAACAGACTTTTGGACAAAAATAGGTTGTTAATTTTAACCACTGCACCATGTCATACTGTTGTAAGCAAATAATTCCAAAAAGGCCTTACAGATATAACTGTATCCTTTTAAAGTCTTAAATTCTTGTTGCTAGCTTGAATAAGGAAAACAAAGCCATGGTTTTTTGCCCCAAACATCTCTCTAAATGAGGACATTTTTCATTTCTAAACAAAGATCCTGCAAACTTGCTTTTCACCTCTACCCCATACAATAAGTCACTTTCATGGACAAGAAGCACCAAAACATTAAGAGAAAGCTCATTTTGTTTCAGATGCATTCCCATGAACTACTTAAGCTCAGCAAAACAGGGGTTGCAGTAGACAGAACTTGCAGTCCCACGACCTTGCTTTTTGCATTGTTAAAATTTTTCATACAACACATCACTTCCAATCCAATGAGAGCTCCAATATGGATTGTCCTGATTCATTATATTTCTGGCAGTCCTGTAAACAAATCAGTTCCAAATGTATTTCTTGGCAAGATCTAGGGTCACTCAAAGAGGGGAAAAATGTATCTTGCCTATAAATACTTCTATAGTATGTCAACCTTTTCAAACGTTAATAATAAAAAATAAGCTATTACTAGCAAGTTCCAACAAATGCTTAAAAATAGCCTTTTACTTTCATATATTCAAATGGGTTTACATAAGTAAATTACAAAAGTCTTATATATATTTTAATATATTTAACTGAATTGTTAACTTTAAAGCAATCTAAATGATGACTAGCATGGTAGTGATTTGCCATTAATAATTTACACTGCTGTTCTAAACATATATTAAATTAGGTATTTCTGTAGCCATTTATGCACACCTGCTCAAAAAGAATAACTTATCCAGCAGACTAAAATGCACCTGAAAACTCAGGCAGAACATTTAGCTTTTAGTGTCTTTGCAGTACCTTGTGCATTACAAATTTCACTGCATCTCCCACTGGTGCTATGAGACATTGACGCTGAAATCTGCTGCTCTCACTGGTCCGTGTCATTGCACAGAAGTTTATTTAATTAGTTTTACGGGTAACAGTCCATTTAAAACAATTTATTCTTCCCTCTTTAATTACGGGGCAATTAAGTTCCAAATTCACACTCAACTTTTTTACTAGGAAATATGAAATTCCCTAGTATAACATTTTCAAAGTAGCAATGAAAAGAAAGGAAACAGTAATTAAAAGCTCCCTGTTTATTTCCCAAGCCTTTAAAATATTTTTTCTTTCCAAAACCCAAAGAAACAAACTTTTTCAAAGCTTTAATATTATAGAAGTAAATTTTACAATTACATAAATACATAAAAATTATCTTTTAGAGAAAAAATCCAACTCCCATAAAGTCTTCAAAGCAAGTCATCCAAATAAATTCCAACCTACAAGAAAAACTAGAGGACAACATATTTTTCATTCTTGAAGCAATCTCTCCTGAAGTGGTCTCATGCCATTTATTTTCTGGAATGGCAGCTAATGAAAAAGACTCAGCTCCAAATTAGGCAACTGCTTTGATTTAGGGATTCAGCAACGTGACTGCCTGAGTAGCTTTAATCACCAAATAGTGAATTTTCTGGGTGCAGAGAAGCTGGGTTGTGATTTTTTTACTGTATTTCTCTAAAGTTTTCACAGCTTTGCTTATTTTTTTCACTTTTGGAAAGACTACAAGGAAAACAACCCTCCACATCTACTCAAACTAGAACCAGTAAATAGCAGAAATATGAGAAAGACATGTTCCCAAGATTTCTAATCCAGAATAAATTTGGATAAATATCAGCTGTTAATAATATCTGGCTGGGACTGAATGACAGATAAAGGGAGGAATAAAAAATGAATGGTATTTTCTGGTTTTGCCTATGGACAAGTGGGGGAATGGAACTTATGCTGCCTCTGAGGCTAAACCAAATCCTTGATTCCTTCTACTGTAGTTTCAATTATCTTTCTGGTATTTAACATTATGAAATCTATGGCTTCCTGAGATGTGACATCTGTAGAGGTTGTACCTCACTGGTGCACTCATGCTTCATGCCTGGGAAGGAATTCTTTGGAAGAATGTCAGTGTTTAATTGAGGAGTATAATCAAGCCAAATGCCACAGATTCATGTGCGTAGGAAAAAAAGAAAAGATTAAGTAAATGCCTATTGAAAAAAGCCTCCTTAAACCAATAAATAAAGCATTGTACATATGGACTTTAGTCTATTTAATGAGAAATTATCTGTTGTTCACTCATACTTATGTAAATAAAATTGCCTGACTTTAAAATATCTCAAGTTTTGAAACTAATATGGATGGACCTTTAAGAAAGGATATCAGTGAGAACGACTCCTTTCAAGATTTAGTGTTATTTTAGGAGAAGCATTTTAATTAGCTCATTAGCTGAAGCATTAAAAATATAAATCGTATGTTCTGTGTGACTTTCAGGTTGGAAAGACCGTGTTCAATGAAGCTGCTTGACCGTCCATACTTGTAGCCAACGTTAACAAATGATGATAATGGAGATAAACTGAATAACTACATTAAGTGCAAGGCAGAATTGTTAAATCTGGGGGAGAAGTTGTGAGGAAAACCAACTAGGCATGATGTGGGAGTTGGTGACAGTGCACATGCTAGAGAAGGCAGGAGGCCATGTGTTATCTGCTCCTCTCCCTTCCTAGCTCAATTGGCTGGCTTCTGCTCACTGTGGAGGGTGACCACAGACTCATACAGGCATCATTTTACATAAGGTTCATATTTTTGAGGTTGTCTCTGCAGCCGCAAGAGGCAAAACCTTTTTTTTTTCTCTTTTAATTAATGAAAGCTGAGATTCCATGTAAGGCAAAAAAGTCTGTAGCACATCGTACTACCACAAAATCTGGGAATACCACATCGTACTACCACAAAATCAGGGCCCAGAGCACAAGCTGCAGTAGATGCAGACAGAACCGTTCAGTTTTCAGAAACAAGTCACCCACAGAAGTGAAAGAATAAAGAGGACCAGAATAAATACCCCTCATCATTCTCTCAGTCTTAAGAGTGATAGGGATGATCGTACAGTAGTAGGAAGACGGTGAATGAGAAAGATTGGACTCTCTGTTCCATGTCAACGCTGTTTTTGTCTCAGGGGATTCTTGCAGAAGTGTCATCTGTACTAGACACTAAAAAAGAGCATCACCAGGACAAAGCCACTGCAGTAATCCCGCTTCCAATCATTGATAATGCTTTGCTGAAGTGAGAGTGAGGCCCATTTGTCAATGAGATCTGGAGGAAGGTTTCACTGCAACAAAATTTTAACTGAAAGCAGACATAAACTTACTGTAAACAAATTAATATTGGTTAATATATATTTCATATTCTACTCCAAAACTTTTTTAGCAGAAAAAACTATAAATGGGACACATTTTCCTAAAACAATCCTGAAAGGATTACAATCTATTTTACTAAGTTACAGTCAAATTGATTTTTTTTTTGTTCCAAATACGTATTGTTGATCTTCAATTCTGCCTGTCCACCAACTAAATATAAATAGCTTTAAAAATTGGCTCAGTTAAAAGTAAACATTCAAATACCACAAAGGAGGAGAAGAGTTTGCCCCAGTGCCCCAGAAGCTTTATGTCAGCCAATCCTTTTAAGGGTAGAACCAGAAAAATCCACATTATCTCCAGTTTTTGCAACATTTCTGAAGTTAACAGAAGCTTCGGCCATGCTTCTCATAGCCTCACTTCTACAAACTTGAATATTGGTTTTTAACAGGAAGATCATCCAACAGTGTATTAAGAAGGCAGGCTTCACATTGGCTATAATGTCCCATTTTTCTTTCAGAGCAGCTAAACCATCACTTTCTCTGAATAAACCCTAAAATTTCTTCACAATTTCTATCCAATTCTTTCTTTGCTATACCTTTCCCACAGTGAAGACGGGATTATAGTATCACAGGCCAACTTCTTTATGTTATTCACCAAGTGGAAATGAGAAATTAAGTCACAGAAATTAAATCTCTTTTTAAGGCATATGCATTAATCCTGCTGATTTTTCCTGTCAGGAATTCCATCTGGAAATATACTTAATAGACAACAGCAATTTTTTAGGACTTGTCTGAAACACTACATGGTTCAATGGAAAGGAAATAGAACTGCTGTGAAGAAAGTTCTGTGTGGTTTTTTGGCAATGACAATGCATCTAATGAGCCAAACTCTGACAAAACTACTCTCATATGAATGTCTAAAGGAGCCCTATGAAGCTATCCTGAAGTTTCTTTTAGTTCTCACATACTTCCAAATACCACTCTTCATGTCTGCCACTGATTAATACAGTACCTCATTCCAAAATGCAATTATCCCATTGACCTTTCGCCACTGTGGAAATGAGCAGGCCTATGGGTCTAAGTTCCATAATCACGTTTTTGTCCTAATTGTGTCCTTAATACACACAGGCTTTATACATAGGCCTGGAATCCAGTCTAGATATTGCCTTTTATTAAATTTCAGAAAACTTCCAGTAACTCTGTCATTACAGTGAAGAAATGTTCTCATGACACACAAAATGCCTGGATGAGGAAGCTGTAAAGAATTTCTTTACTGTGCAGCCTTTGCCAAAAGCATGCCCCAAGAATCCACATCTACATTGTTTCTCTCTTAAATTCCATCTTCACAGATTATTACCCGCTTGCTGCAAATATGGGGAGAAACTTTAATGGGAGATGAAAGAAAAACCTTTTGAGGCTGTCAGGACTAGATGATCCTTGTGGGTCCCTTCCAACTCACAGTATTCTGTGAATCTGTGAATGGGTGTATGCAGTCGACATACTTCTGTACCTACACATCACCTTTGCTGTTTCAAAGCCTCATAAAATGAGCAAAGGAAGAGCAAAACTCAAAGCAGCAGATGTACTGCAAAGACATAATTTAAAATACTTGGCTGACTCAAGCTTTCTACAGTCCTTGGTAAACTGGGAAGTGTGGTTTCAGAATTCCTATTTTCGTTATTGTAATTTTTAGGACCAAGCATGCAGCAGTACTTTCAGGGTTTCACAAATACAACGTCCTAGATACAGGTACCAAACACTCCCTCTACTCTGTACTCACCTGTAAACATTTTTGTAATAGCTTTACTCTGCTTGCGGGCAGAGCACAGGAGGAGCAGCCAGGGAGGGAAGAACTCAAAGTGGCTCGCTAAAATCTCTGCTATTGTTCCAGATAAACTTGTGGAAGTCTGTTCACCCTCAGAAACGTTACAGCCCTCGTCCACTGAATCTACAAGCATGAAGAGGCTCTGCTGAGGGGGCTTCATTCCCAGAAGAGGGAGCAGAATGCACCTGTGAGGAACAGAAAAGAAAAAAAAAAAATCAGCATTTTAAATACATTTAAGAACAATTCAAGACGAAGCTGTGATCAATTCAAAATACAAAGTTGCCATGGAAAATACTGAAGTAGACTGAAATAAGAGAAATACTTTGAACAGGTAGTGATGTCAGTCTCGTTTGGGCAACATTGCTTTTTCATTAATTTCTAATTTACAGCAATATTTTGTAACTATGTAATGATGTTCAAGGCT
>WEKX01005273.1:147616-161714 GCA_013390025.1 Pitta sordida
GACTTGGAAAAATGTTGCCTCACTATAAAAGAAGCTTTCTGGCCTAAACCTTAAGAACTTCATTACTGTTGCCTCTGCCAAAGCTGTTGTTACTGCTTATCAGAAACTAAGTGAACAATAGGTGGTAATGAAACAAAAGTCAAAAAGACACATGAACTATCAAGGCTTGAAGAGGTCAAGTCTGAATGAATGAGTTTTACAAAGAGCAGAATTTCTGTCATACCTTCACAAACAAAATGCAGATTAGTAGCAGACTAAGGCATGTGGTAGTGACTTTGATGTATTAGCTTTTATTTATATTGAAGTTTCCAAGCTCCTATTACTGGAAAAGGACAGTCTGCATCCTTGGGATGCTAGGAGCTCTAGCTCTAACCACACATCTGATTGTGTGGCTAAAAACTTCAGATTTGCTCTCCTTACGGCTGTTTCTTAAAAATATGCCTAACTCTGCATTTACATGTGTCTTTAAACAGCTACTACGCAACCACCATGCATCTATTCAGTAATTCCATGGGAAATTTTGGGGAGACTTCATAGTGATTCAGGTCTCTAAGTTTCACTGACTAAATTATCTTTAAATACATTTAGCAAGTAAACTTTGACTTAATAGTATAAAGATTCAGAAAATGAAACGAGGTAAGAAAAATACTTATCTAACAGTTTACTCTCCTCTGCAGATTTGCTATCTGCACATGTCCAGAAGGCATGCACATCCAAAGTATTTTTTGTTCTACTCAAGATCATAATAATCCTTTTTCTGAACAAAATTACCTTCAGAAGATTTCGGTCAACACATGATCAACTACCAAGCCCTCAAACGGGAATACAGGCAAATCTTGCCTGTTAATGTAAGAACACAATCCACTTCAGAAATGACTCCTAAGCCTTGTTAGGGGAAGGTTTGCTGTTTTCTGAGAAAAATGCCAAATGGAAACAGTGGTGCACCTTTAACATTTGACAGTAAGAGCAGAATCTGGCAGAGCAGACTAGGGAGAAATTTCCTCAAAGGCATGAAAAGGAAGTTCAAAATACTGAAAGTATGCAGGATTAAATAGATTTTAAAACTCAAACACAGCTTATCCCTATCCCCGACCCCTCTACCCTCCCTTTTTTCCCCCCCAGAAGAACAAGACTACTGAGAATTCTTTGGTACTTCCCCAGGTAGGTACTCTTTTAGAGGATGCCTGAACAACAACTGAAGTCACTAAGCTGGGAAGTTAAGCAGCTACCAATTTAAAGAACAGGAAATTAAAGTAGCCATACGGTTAAAATTACTTTCCTAAGTGATGCCAATCCCACAATGAAAGGAGGCAGTTGGAAATGACCACATTTTCCACCCTTTCCCCCCCCACAAATCTGCCTTGCCCCCTCAGCTATTTATGTCAAGGCATTTTCCCTGCAACATTTCTTTTTCTATCAAAACTAATTTTGTTCTCACATAGTTCTCTATATAAAATTATTTTCCAGAATGAATGTTACTAAGAGATATGTAGAAATGATATCTTAAATTAAATCTCTCTTAAAAAATGCCTGCAAACTATCTTAGGAGCATCCAAACACATTCTTGTGTCACTATTTACCTGTTGGGAACACCACCAAGAAAAGCTAATCGTCCTATCTGGGAAAGACTCCAAATCACTCTGCTTAACTCCTGCAGTCCACAGCAGTGGGATGTCATAGGTCAAATCCAAAGGTTCACTCTGTCTCTGAAGGGTTGGAAGCAGATTTCTCAGGAATAATGTAAGCACTGGGCAAGCATTAAACCGCATTTTCCCAGCACTCTCAGTAATCCGTGCTTCCAGGCACTTCTGAACCAGAGACCCAGTCTCTTCTTTTAACATCCCTTAACAGACCATGCTTCCACAGGTTTGTCCAAGTCTCCCATGAACTAATTTAGGACTCGAGCATCCACATCCTGCAGCTTAGCTACACACTCCATGAAGCAACCCTCCCTTTTGTACTTTAAAACCCAAAATGTCCTTGTTTCATTTCAGCTTCTGTATTGGAAGAAAAGGTGATCATTATTGTCATATTCCATCTCTCCGTGCCATTTGTATCAGAGCCTCTCTGAGACATTTCTTTCCAGCCAGAAGAGTCCTGGTATATCAATGATGCTCCATAAAATGCTGTTTCACAGACCTTTGTCTCCCTGTGCTCTACATTTTTCCACTTCACAATATTTTTATTTCTGAATCTTAACATAATTTAAAGTCCACTAGGAAAAACATAGGAACATATATATTTACAAGCATGTAAGAAATGAAGCACAATGCCTTCTCCCAGTTTACAGCAATATTAATAGAAGTGCGGCATTGACAAGACATTGATCAGGCTTAAAGTGCCCTATGAAAGTGTTTGATAAACTGCTGTTCCTCCTAGACACTTCATACCACGAGTTCAGAGTAGAACAACAGTGAAACTCTTCCTTAAGTCCTGTGCTAATTTGCCAGGAGTCATAATATGTGACAGCCAGAGGATGAGGTCCAGACATCACGGGATTATGAAAAGCAGGTCCTGCTTGATCAACCCGATCTCCTTCTGTGACAGGGTGACCCCCTTAATGGATGAGGGAAATACTGTGGATGTTGTTTACCCAGACTTCAGTAAAGCCTTTGCCACCGTTTACCCACATCATTCTCCCGGATCAAGTCCAAAGAGATGTGAGGAATGGAGTTGAATCTAGCCGGTGGTCAGGCACCAGGGCTCAGTACTGGGGCCAGGTCTGTTTAATTAATGACATGGATGAGAGCACCAAAGGCACCCTCAGACTTTTCTCTCAAGACATGGCTTAGTGGTAGACTTCGCAGTACTTGAACTCCATGATCTCACAGTCTTTTCCAACCTGAACAATTCTATGATTCTATGTTTACCTCTGTAATGTGGCTTAGTAATTTCACTCCCCTATCATTTCTTGCTTGCACAGAAAAATAACATAAATCAACACAGAATTAACAATGTCTTAAAGTACTTCCCTCAAGGGTGATTCATCTACAGATTGTTTTAACAGATTGCTTAATGTGCAGAGTGCCTCTCAAAGGAATTTGAAGTTGATTTTCTTTACCTTCTGAAAGGGTAACATCTCTGTAACTTCTATATTCAACACAGATAAAAAAGTAGTTATCATTAAAAACAACAGACTTAACTAGTCAGTAAAAATACAAAATCCCCAGAGAAACCAGCACAGTTAGGTATTTTAAATGATGGAATTCATTTTAATGGCAATGTAATGACTTACTTATGCAAAGATGTCTTACATGCTCTGCAGCAAATAAGAATTCCTCAGAACAATGAACCATCCCACAGAATTCTTCACGACTGCTACTGAGTTGACCAAATCCATGCAAATATGATTTTCCACACATGGAAGGAATATATACAGGCTATGTTGAAGTTCTGGTTATGATTGTCCTTGAGATTTTCAGATTGGATCCACAAAACCACAACAGAACAAAGCAGAAAGATACCAGCGTTGTCCACAAATGCTGAAAAGAGTCACAGAGGAATGCACATACTTGCTTTAAAAACAAAAAAGAATAAAGCAAACACATACATGCCAAACAAAAATTAATGAGTGGCTCTAAGTGCAAAAGAAATTGTAAATCCTTTTTTCTTATGGATGTGTTTCTCGCATCTGACTGTCTCTGGTGAATTGGAAAATTTGGTTATGTCCCCACTTGAACTGCCTGATGGCTGTTAGAGGGTGAATGTAGTTTATCCCTAAAAGGGCTCCCTTTCCTCTACGCAGCTGCCTGCATTCAGTTCTGACAAACACACAGAATAAGTGTATAAAACTCATCTCCTAAGCAGGCAAGAAGCAGCAAGGGAAAAAAAACCCCAACCATTCCTCCCCCCCCCAATTTGTCAGACTCCAAGTGCTGCTTCTTTTAGCAAAACAAGAAATATTTCAAATTTCATTATGGAAATTACTTATTTGGAATCCTGCTTTACTAATACCACAGAGGCCTTACATTTCTTTTTCTCATTAGTGTGACAATGCTTTAACAAACTGCTTTTTGAGTCACCTTCTCCCCACTAGGTTATAGTTCAACACTTGAATATTAGTTACAGCCAAGAACCACCATCCCAAAGATCTGCACTGGGAATTTACAAGCGGCTCTTTCCAAAGAAAGTTTGTAAAAAAGCAGACAACACAGTATTCCATGCATAGTCTCCTCCTGTGTTTTTGCAAATGCTTCTACATTAGATTCCTTTAGCAAATTCACTGGCTACTTTGTCATATTCCTAATTCCTCCATATTCAATTAGCCTCTTTCCTCCTTTCCTTCCATAATTAGCAAGGAGTTAACTTTTCCTCCCCTTTTTGTACACATTTTTCTTCTGAGGAAATCATCTCTGTAAACTACAGCTAGGGAGCAGCTTCAGGATTAATTCTGCACTCCTCCCAAATATGGAATGTGCCACTGATTTTGCATCTCTCATTGGCAGTGCTTCATTTCAAAAGAGACCATTACCAACCATGAGCACAGGAAAAATAAGTTAAACCTCCCAAACTGATTTTTAAAAATGGTGCTAAATCCTCCAAGTGGTTTTATGGCTCTCAGGAGAGGTTGTCCTTATGCTCAACTTCAGCTCATCTGCTTCTCTCTGCTTTTGGGAGTTCTGAAATGTTAGAACTTGGCATTCTCCTGCTTGAGTTCACCAGCACCTCTGCCAAGATGCCCACAGAACATCATCTTAACTAAAGACTATTTGCATTTCAACAAGGAAAGCAATATTCAGGTGAGAACGTTCACATGTAATAGTTACAATGAAGTTAATATTAACACCACTATTCTGAGTCACAAGAGACAGTAATCACAGGTGATTACAGGGAATAACAGAAAATAGCTGCAAACTCCATGAGATTGGTAATTCCTTGGATCTCAAGCAATTAATTCAGAACTGTAAACACATGCTGAAAAAAATGTAGTCGTAATACCTAAGTTTGGTGAACACTACCAGCATTATCCTGTTATCAGCAATCAGTTAGTGAGTTTTACCTGCATTATTATTACATTGGCCAACATTTGCCAATAAAAACTTCATAAAACATTCACCTTACTTGACACAGACAACAAAGTGCTGTCCTCCATATGAGATCTGAATGCCTTGAAGAGGTTACTATGAGCTCATTGGCACATTTGATCTAAAGAATTATTAAGATTACAGTCATGAAGGAAAATGCCTACATAGATGAGATGGCTATCTTTATGTGTATATATGTTTACTTATATACAAAGAGTGTATATACAACACTGAGTGTGTAAGAGACAATTCTTACACTTGTCTCCACCTTCAGCAAAGAACCAGCTTCCTTCTTTTAGGAGTGGTTTACAACATGATGTATCACAGTAATTTTTAAGACACTTGTTTCCATTTATATCACATCAGAAAACACAGAAAATGAAGTACATGGTGAGGCTGTAAATGAGCCAACTGTATTTATATAATGTTGTAGCAATTTTTGCCAGTAACATAAGAAGCAGTGGAATATTTGCCTAGAAGTCACACAGTGAGACATAGCAAAAATCCTCACCACTAAGTGGGACCTGATGCTGCCTCCACCAGCTCTAAATCAGGTGCAGCAGAAGCTCCCTCTTCCCCACCCACTGCAGGGCGCCAGACAGGGAAGGAGAAGGCTCTCCAAGAGCTGGAGGTGCTGACAGGGAAAGGGGAAGGAGTTGTTCTCCAGGCGCGACAGAGAAGCAGCTCAGGCCATTGCAGGATACCTAAGGACACAGGTACCCAAAGGCACAAATATATACACAACAGGATTTTCTCTACTTCTACTGCTCATGGAGAAAACATAAAAGCTTTAAAATGCCTAAGGTTAGGACAAAAATTCCAGACAGAAGCAAAATTACAGATTTTTTCAATCATTTGTACTTGAAAAATTCTTGCAAGTGGAAGCAAATATCTCTCTTTGCTCCTCCGAGCTTACAAAGACACGTTCATTTGTGTATTGTAACAATCCATGGGTTAGCTAACAGGGAGAACAAATCCATTAAAGCTGTCTGTCCCCACCACCCCTAGTTCTCAATTTGCATTTTAAAAGCATGGAGCCAGTGAAGATAAAGACTGTAGAAGCTTCAGCAGACAGATTTCCACCAGTAGCTGCATTTTTCTCTTTTGTTTTCCAAACTGCATATGAGGCACAGGTCTCAATAAAGGAAGAAAAGGTGAATTTAACTTCCAATAAAACTGACAATTCCTGCTTTTCAGCTGATGAAATACTACTCTCTTTCCAAGTAGACTTTCAGCAGCTGTACTCACAGAGAAAGAAAAACCAGAGCATCTTTACAAATTGCTTGCAGCACTGTTTGCAGAGGAGTGAGTTTCATTTTGCCCTATGACAAGGCATTTATGTCTTATGGATGACTTACAGTAAAGAGTTTATTTATCTGCCTTATAACACATTCTGGCTAATGATTAAACGGGAAACTAATGATCAAATCCAATAACTGCTTTCTGTACAGTATCACCCCAATTCTTGGCACTATGTACACGTGCAATACAGGCCTTTGCTTCTTACTAATTGCCCAGTTGCGCATACTGGTATATTACATCCTGAAAAAACACACACAGGACCCTTAACCAACTGGGGATACTTATGAAACACAAGGGCTGTGAAGCACAGACCAATTCTACACTTTGAAAAGCTGCAAAATAAAACATAAGGGCAGAGTGAAGTGAGCCAGTTTGACGTGTGCACACCTGTATCCAAACTGACGGATCTGACAAGGTTATTGAGATACCTGTGCTGTAATTTTTGAACATGATAAAGTGTACTGCAGCAGATTATGGCTTTCTGATGAAGTGCAATACTGGGATTAAGACACTCACAGGCTACAGGATAATCTAGATCATTGTTTCTACTAAATTATTTATTTGCAGGATGCACAGGACAGGACAAACTGGCTCTAACAACTCAACCCAACAACCATTAATCCTATGAAGGAAGGCGCCAAAAGGAGAAAAGGAAAAAACCCACCCTGAGAATCACCTACTGGGAAACTCTAGGTGAAGTACACAGATGTAAATCCAGGGTCTGGCCTTTTCAGAAGCAGTGAATTAGAAACAGCAGGCAAGTCTTGTGCAACTCAATACCTGATTTGGCAATGTCTTGTAGCAACCTGGATTTTATCTGCAATTGTAAGGCAGACTTGCAGCCCCACAAGGAGAGCACAAAAGTCACCTCTAGGGCATCAGGCCAGACAAAAGCAGAGTTTATCGGGGAACCAGCAGCCACTGGTCACACAGAAACAGGCCATGCTGCATCCGGTGTGTTGATTAGAGACCTCCTACTGTCTCATACAAATATATGTGATTTTTGTCTACAAACCACTGCCGGCGGATCTACTGGAGGGTTTACTTGAAACCTCAGGGAACAGAAGCCTTATGAGCAAATATTTTGGTGTAGTAGTTGGACTGCCCACAACAGTTTGCAAACAACTCGGCTATTACAGAGGACAGACAACTGTGGCTGAAATCCATTCACAACTGCTACCATGAGCTGGCTGAGTGACTACATTTTAAATGCAATGTACATGCCATATGTACTAACATATACAATATGTTCTAAACTTCTCAGAGTCTGACACACAAAAATCTGTGTCCCCAAAGGCAAAGAGGAGAGTACAGAAGACAATGCAAACATTTTTCCTCAACACATAATATAAAAAAGCAATGCATTCTACACAAATTCTCACAGGTTTGTTCTATAGTGAAGGAGAGGTCATCCAGTCCACTTCCCTGCCTACAGCTCTACCTCCGTCATCCTTGAGAGATACAAGCCCAGGTATTCCTACAGATTTCCAACCTATCTCCCTAAGCAATTCATTCCAGTCCTTCAATAGTCTTGTAATAGGGAAGTTTCCCTCCTCCCTTTTTTGGTCTAACTTTTACCTGTTTTCCTGCAATGCAAACCTTCTACTTCCTGCTCTATACCTTCTGTTCCACAAATAGCACAAGGAAGCCAGGAGTATCCAAAATGTACAACCATTTCCCTCCACTCAGTCAGCTGATGGCATTAAGGAACAGTCTGAAAGTGAAATACTGATAATTACTCGAAGTACAGTTACTCATCTCTTACTACACGCAGCCAAATATAGTTCTACCTTACACACAGATTGTCATGTAAGCAAAGCCTTCCTGGAGTCAAGATGACATTTATGGTTCTCCCTTATCCCAAAAGACTGTGGCTCTTACAAAGACAACTTAAATATATCAAACCCCAAACATGTCATAGCATGTTAGTTGTTTTTCAGCTTTTTGTAACCTTCCAGCTGCTTGCAAACAGTTTGTAATTGTTTGTCCCGGCATTTCACATTTCAACTGACACACTTCTAATTCCTCACACCTTTTTTTGTCCCTTTTTAAATCAAGGCACTCACTGATCATACAACTTTTTTCTTTTAAGTCTGAATTTTCAGCCATCCTGATGAAGACAACCCGTCCTTTGAAGACAACCAGTAACAGTTTGAAAACATCTCACTTATTCTATGCTGGATTTTTATTTGCTTGTTTTGGATTTTTTTGTCTGGGCTTCTCTTTTCTTTAATCCTACCTCTTTCTTGCTCGTTTTAATTATGTTAGCTGCCTGCAAAATGACCTTTCATTAAGAAAGGGCAATATAAAAAAGCATGGAATATTTCAGCTTTTCCACTCTTCTCAGTTTTTCTTCCCCAATAAATACAGGCCAACAATTGGTAGATATTTTTCTGCTAACGTACGTGCGGAGTTATTTTTTTATTACCAAACAGAACACATCTCACAGGAAACACACTCAATGCACCCTGAACTTTTACATTACTCTTTCACTTTCACATTGAGTAGCTGCTCTATTTTCTTTCTACCATCTTCCCGCTGGTGTTTCAACACATGAAGGACAAGGAGCTCAGTTTCAGTAAACTGGACATTTAATATACTGCTTTCAGACCCCAGTGCTCTCTCCAGCCAATTCCTTTCTTTCATTGTATTTGTCTTCATGAGATCTTAATTCACAAATTACCTGATGTCACCAGTATGTCCAATCCCAGTGCTTTTAATTTGCCCTTCTTTCTCCTCCCCTTCTAAACAAAGAATCATAGAATCACGCAGGTTAGAAAAGATCTTTAAGATGAAGTCCAACCATTAACCCCAATATTTTAGGAAAGACAGGGTTTAGAGGTGTGGGAATCTCTCCTAGTTACCAAAAACTACTATGCTCTGCCAAAGCAGGTAAACTTTTAGGTACACAAGATGGTTTGATAGGTAGTTGGTAGATAGTTTCATTTACAGTCCATGAAAGATAACACTTACTTAGAAATCTTTAAGTAGAAACACCTAATGTAGAATTAGTACCATGTGTGGTCAACATATTTTATGTATATATTTTTTAATCACAGATTTGTCAGCAGCTTTAATTTCTTCAGTTTATTCTAGAACTGCAAGCAAGGATACTGTGTACAAAACAAGCTACATTTTTTAAAAAACATACTAGTTATACAAGTAATCCTGGAAGATCTTTTAGAGCATTTAACTCAATCTGGACTGAATACTAGTATTTCCAGTTCTGCTTGTTCATCCCTTTTATTTTTTCACTTAGTATAAAGACACCTGAGGCATCTGATTACTCCCTCACTTACCTTCTTCTCTGTCCATCCCAAGGCCTATGACTCACCCTATTTTCCCTCCTCCTCCACGCCCTGTTTTTGAGCTGTTGTCTAAGCTGCTGTTACATATCTGTATTTACCCCTGAATTTGTCATCCACCAGGGGTTGTTTCCAAGCTCTTTTATTAGACTCAAAAATCACTGCTTTACTTTCAATTAAGCATCATTTAAGTTTCCACATATCCATCTCTTTCCTTAAAAAACAAAAAGTAGGTGTCAGACAAAGTATACTTTACATCAAATGCATGAGACAAAGGCAAGAGATCAAATCAGACTCACGAAAAACTGTTTCCAGTAGAAATAAGAGAATTGCTTATACTGCACCTTATTTTCCACACATGTAAAGTCAGGGTTAAAACTTACTTTGTAAATACTCTAAAGTCTACGGTTGAAATGCTACATGTACCACAATACGAAAACTAACAACTTTTTATTTGCAACAGAATGTGTTAAAATTACAAAGTAATTTTAAGGTCAAGTGAAATATATAAATTGGTCTTTTCAGCTTTCCTTATTAACTACCTAGTCATACAAAAACTAGTATTTCTTTGTTAAACTTCTATGAGCGGTGTTATCTGAACACCTTAGCACACAACTGAATTGAAATCTTTACATGCATTTGAATTTGCAGATTACTCTATGTTTGGGAGATGGAAAAAAATGCATTTCTTTTCTCTGTCTCTATTTATGCCGCACATAAACACAGCCGAAGGAAAAGATATTGATTTCCAGGTATACAACTCCATTTGCTGACATGAGAGAAATACAAAACACAAAAAGAAACAAAAAACCCCAACACCAAACCCAGATGAGACAGGCAGAAAACTGCACTAGATACATTCAGTTGTGTGGCTTTTGTCACGTTAAATGCTAGCGTACTGTCCAGTCAGCCCTAGGTTCTGTTATTCCACGACCACTTAACAGAATACGATAACGTGCACAATACAAAAGTCACCATTATTACTGCAGTTCAGTCTGACAATGCCCAAATCAATTAATTAGATTTTTCTTATGCATTTGATTCTAAAGGGGGGGGGAGAAAATCAACATAACTGATTGGGAAGGAGGAAGATGAGGTACTGCAGTGTCTGTTTCTCCAAAGCAGAGGGGTTTGGAATTGCCTCCCTGAAGGAACCAGGCCAAACAACAGATATTTTGGAATCTTCATAATTCCCTAATCAGATTGCTCTATACCTATCTCATTTCTTGCATGCCATCATAAAACACCCCACACTTCAACTACTGAACTGACTGCAGGATTATACAGTCCAACCCCATTTTGAGAAAAATCTCTGCACAAATACCAGATGAAAAACTCTTAAGATTTTACCTTCCTAGTCAAGTACTTAAGACAGCTTTCCTACTATGTTTGTGTTACCATGTATGTTTTTCCATCTTGTTTTCTCAAGTCAAATGGACCAACCTTTGCTTGCACCTGTCTTAGTTAAGAGGCCACAGATGGAGCAGCTTACCTGCATCCCATTCAAAATTACTCTCCCATACTCCCCAAAGTGAAATCCACAGCACATGTTCCTCACGCATCGCTCTGGGGCCACATTAATTATCTTATGGTTTGTTTTTTTCTCCCCCAGCCTCAAGCTGATACAGTCCCTGTGTTTAGACTGTAAATCTCCAATTGATCCTTTCTGTATCTTCTCCAGAATCTCTGTTCAAAAGACTCTGTTAGGTTAGCACCATGTGAACCTGATTCTATTATCTTACAGCAGTGATGCATTTACCTTTGGAACTGATTCTATAGCTTGGCATTTAGTAAGACCTGCTTTTAACCTTAACTACAGTAGAACAAGTGACAGAAACTATGTCTTCCTCTTTCCCCTTCTCCAAAAATTTATACCCATAACGTTTCCTGCGGACAACAACTTTATCATAATTTAAAATAGAATAAGGTATTAAGGAAAAAAGGTATAGAAACACTGAATTATTTGCGGTGGTGTGCTGTTGACTGCTGAAGTTTCCATCTGCTAGACAGGACAGAGCTGATACTCCTCTGCTAAATCAGGGCATTCCAAAATCATACATACCACAGATCAGCTGTCCTGCCCTACAAATTAAGCTTTTTTCCAATGTCCTGTTGAACTCTACTCCAGGGAAGGATAGACAGCCTAGTGATTGTATCATGCTCACTGTCAGTGCAGAAGACCTAATGCAGTTAAACCAAGACTTGTTAATTAACTGGTCTAAAATGGACATCATGTTGTAATCCCACTCTTAACAGTTTTTCCTCATGAGGTTCTTTCCTACCTGCCTGTTACTGTTATCTCTATACTGCTGGCATTTTCCTTAACTAACCTAGAACTTCTGAACAGTTTTCTGTTTCTTCCAGGACAACTCTATGATGCTGCAAATAACCCAAATAGGATGTTGCCATGCCCCTTTCCTTCTCTCAGGTACTCTTATTAGTACACATCCAAAAAACAAAGGAAAAGACACTGTTGATGGCCCATGGATTGAAAGTTCATTCACACAGGACCCTTTATTCCCATGCTTCCTCCCACTCCCATCAATTTAAACAGCAGCATCCACAACTGAGCCAAGAAGTCTGATTGCTTTCTATCTACCAGACTTTTTGGCCCTTGCTTTGTGTGAAGGTATCTGCAAGTATGCAACAGAGAGGCCTTTGATTGCAATTGGTTTGCCCCTTTCACTTAACCAGTTATGTAAATGTCCCCAGTAACCTTCTATTCATGATCTCATTTTCAGTTCTTCTTTCATGCTATCTCATCACATTTTGATGTCATCAAGAGTACAAGGAATCTACCCACCTCCATTCTTTGCAGCACCTCCTCTGCAATGCCTTTGAACACCTACACACAGCTCAACTTGTGTCAACATAATTATTTTCTTGCCTTTTTTGGGTGATTATTTCTTTTTGAGCAGTAATTCTTCAATCACAAAGTGTCTCTGCATTAATTAACCAAAATATTCCTGCTCCGAGACAAACAGAGATTTCTCACCATTCCCAGTGTACTGTACACACCATCCCATGGAAGAAACTGAAACCTCTCCAAGTCACTGCTTCACTAACACTTCCAGGAGGCAGTATTTCAATACCATCTTCTCCCAGTACGTAAGACACACTGAGTCCTTTCTACTTCACAATCCGCCAAATCCTTTTCGTTTTTTCATTGAAAAAGAAGAAAGGAAAAGAAACTTAAACCCTTGCACAAGCTAGGAACATGTGCACAGAAAACTGAAGGGAAAGGAAATAATTAACAAGTAGGAATTGCTACGAGGGCCCATCTAACTAAACAGCTTACAGGAAAACCTGTAAGGTTTAAGCCTGAGCCACACTGATTAAAGGCAAAATGTTAATGCCTATAGAAGTAGAAGACAAAAAGGTCTATGTAAGTTGTCATTATTAAAATGCCTTAGGGAAACTTTCTTATGGTAATTTAATCTGAAAAGGTTAAAACCTTAAATGGTATTATGTTCAGTCTGTATGCTGTGCTTCCATACAATGAAAGAGGAACATACAACTTGCTCTTGCAGAAACACTAACTGCTGCTATTTGACCCGTTAACTCCAAAGATTTAGGGGAAAAGCCCAAAGAGAAACATGCCACAAAGTACTTAAGCTCCAGGCAATGCTCAACTTTCAAATGGTCTGGAGAACACCAGAACACAGTTTTCTATGAAATCCAGCATCAGTTAAAGGTCTAATGCCCCATTTACACATTACATGTAAATACTCGGAATGAGAAGCTCCAGCAGAGTCAAGATGCTCTCAAAGAACTGAATTTATCTTCGGCAACTCCACTTGCATTGAGCTGGAAACACAAGCTCAGTTGACAGATTCCTTTTAACCCCGTGTGCACGCTCTTACAGGAGTAGTTTCTCATCTCACCCATGAATTGGTATGATTTTCAGTTGGTTTCCTGCCTCTATAATTTCTGAGTTTAAAATAAATAATAAATAAACAAAACAACATGCTTTTAACTGACATGAGATCATTTTTAATGGAAAATAGTTATGACTCCTACTGAAAGGAGAATTCAATCTTGTACCAGATCAAGCTCCTCTGGGCTAGGATCCAAATAGCTTCAGGATTCTAGTCAAGCGGAAGTGAAAGATGTAGGAATGGACAAAATTCTGGGAAAATAAAACATTGTTAAGAAAAATTGCCTTTAAATATGAGAAACTTTCATTTAGCTACGGGATTTTTTAATGTCACATTCCTAAGTCTGACCTCTGAGAGAAGACTAACAACTTGGAATTAATAAATTTCAAGATGAGATGAAAGAGAATAAAGCCGTATTCAAAGACATAAAAGGCTGTCCCAAGAAGGAAAGAACTCTCCATGTCTCTACAAAAGATGTGAAGTAGTAACAAGCTTAGATTACAGCAGGAAAAAAACAACTCAAGTTAGACACGGATTTTTTTTTCCTTTAAGAATTCTGAAGCATAAGAGTAGAAGAAGCCAGCATATC
>WEKX01005275.1:0-13183 GCA_013390025.1 Pitta sordida
GAGAGCCTATGGGTCCAGATCTCAGGCATAGCTAACAAGATTGACACTTTGATTGGAGTGTGCTACAGACCACCCAATCAGGATGAAGATGTTGATCAAATCTTCTACAAACAGTTGGTAGACATCTAATTCTATTAGGGGACTTCAATCTCCCAGATATTTTCTGGGAACTCAACACAGCAGAGAGGAGGCAGTCCAGAAGGTTTGTTGAGTGTATAGAGGACTGCTTCTTGTCACAATTGGTTGGTGAGCCTACCAGGGGTGAGGCTTTTCTTGAGCTGATGTTTACTAATAAGGAGGACTTGGTGGGAGACATGGTAGTTGGAGGGTGTCTGGGAGGCAGTAATTATGAAATGATTAAGTTTTCAATAAATAGTGGAATAAGGAGGGGGGCCAACAAATTGGATTTCCTTAGGGCAGAATTTGGTCCTCAGGATAACTGGATATATAAGCAGGCAGGTGGGGACAGGGTACAGTGTAGTGCCCCTGTTATTCAGGAAGTAGTAGTAAGAGACCTGCTGATCCATTTGGGTCCCAATAGGTCCATGGGACCAGATGGGATTCATCCCAGAGTGATGAGAGAGCTGGCAGATGAACTTGCTAAACCACTCTTCATCATTTATCAGAAATCTTGTAACACAGGTGNATTTTGGTTATAATAACCCCAAGCAGAACTATAGGTTGGGGATGGAATACTTAGAGAGTGGTGAGATGGAAAGAGATTTGGGGGTATTAGTGGACAGCAAACTCAACATGAGCCAGCAGTGTGCCCAAGCAGCTAAAAGGGGCCAATGGCATCCTGGCCTGCATCAAGAATAGAGTGGCTGGTAGATCAAGAGAGGTTATCCTTCCACTGTACTCGACACTGGTTAGACCACACCATGAGTATTGTATCCAGTTCTGGTACCCTCAGTTCAAGAAAGATATTGAGGTGCTGGAACAAGTTCAGCGAAGGGCAACTAGGATGGTAAAGGGTCTGGAAGATAAGCCCTATGAGAAAAGGCTGAAGGAGCTGGGCCTGTTAAGCCTAGAAAAGAGGAGGCTCAGGGGCGACCTTATTGCTGTGTATAACTACCTGAAAGGAGGTTGTAGTCAGGCAGGGGCTGGTCTTTTCTCCTTGGTCTCTGGTGACAGGATGAGAGGTCATAGTCTTAGGCTTCAACAGGGGAAGTTTAGACTTGATATTAGGAAAAGGTTTTTTACTGAAAGAGTGATCCAGATGTGGAATGGGTTGCCCACAGAGGTGGTTGACTCGCCACCTGGAGGTGTTTAAGGGGAGGCTGGATGAGGTGTTGAGTGATATGATCTAGATGTAGATGCTAGGTTATTTGGACTATAGGTTGGACTAGATGATCTTTGAGGTCCTTTCCAGCCTTATCTATACTGTGGATACTGTAAATACCATTCCCTTAATAATCAGGATAATATTTAGTGGAAAAAATTGCTTAAGATATAATAAAAGGTATGGGTTACACTGTAGGTTACAGAAGGTGAATCCCTCTATCCATCTCTTGAAGACCAGTATGTTACAGTCTAGATCAGAAGGAAATAAAAAAACCCCACAATTCACTAAAAATATAAAGCAGTTTTTAGGTAGGTAGGAGGGTTAGGAGGTAGATGAGCAGTTTTTTGTACACCGCTCATTTTGAATGTCTTTCTGCCTGTCTCCCCTTCATACTCTCAAAATGGATTCTTTATATTGATGAGGTCAATATCTGGTTTAGGGGTTTTTATGAGGGTTTTTTTGTGTGTGTGTGTGCCCATGTGGTTTTTGTATTTTTTTTGGTTTTGTTTGGTTTGGGTTGGGTTGGGGGTTTTTTGTTTGCTTTGCTGTTTTGGTTTTTTTTTTTAAGAGATGGGGATTTCTGAGGATTAGGAATCTTTCAAACTCCCATGACAGCTGGTTTTGTTCCTGTCTCTGCCGTGGAGCTGCTTCTCCTTTGGCAGTTTGTTTTGCCATTGTAATGTTGTTTGTCTGGGTTTTCACTTGCAGCATAAAAAAAGCAAAAGTCTTGTCAGGTGCCACTTGCAACCCACACTTGCCTATGATAAAACCAGCTGATGCAAGACTGAAAGTGTTTTTTCTTCAAAAGGATGCTTTGGAATAGAAAACTGTTTTTTATTCTCTCTGTTAACTTGACCTATTTGTTTGCACATCAGTAATCATCTCTTTTTAGAACTATAAATAAAACTCTGTGTCTTGTTAGTAGTTTCCTCATGTTGATAACAAGTTTGGATGTGAGCGATGCGATTAGTGTGCTCAGAAGGGGGAGTTATAGTCCACAATTTGTAGTCTTCCTGACCACATCTTCCCAAACAAGGATTTGTGCAGGAAAAAACCCAACTATTAACCTCGTGGTTTGTAGTAGGTGGAAGGAAAAAGGGAAATCACAGCAAAACTTTATTTTCTTCTCTTTGAGCTTTTCCAGTAATAATTTATTTCCAGTGGAGTTATCTGAAGAAGACTTGTACAGTTTCCCAAGTAGGTTGACAGGTCATAATTAACAGAGAATTAAGCTGCAACTGTAATAATAACTTATGTCTGGGACTGTTGTCTGGCACTGAGGCATAATGTCTTGAACAATCGATATCCATACAGCTAAACTCTCATTTCCCATGACACAGCATGGAGATAACCAACCTGGATGAATTCCTGAGCCATACTGAATTCCTAAGCCCAGCTTGGAAGCTTTTTAGGAGAGTGCCATTTAGCCTGGAGACTGTTTTAGTAATTCAGCAATGTAGCTGAGAGAGTGAACATTTGAGAAACTCCCTGTTGCTTCTTAACTTTTGTATTTTGAAAATAAGTGTACTGCTTGCTTTACAGAAGCACCAAAAAGGTCCTTTTACTCCTGAATATACTGTTTTCCATTGCTATATGGGACATGAACCTGCCAACCTGAGGAGAGGTTGAGGGAAAACTCTCCTGCTCTCTGAAGAGAATCACAGAATCACACAGAATCACAGAATATTATGAGTTGGAAGGGACCCACAAGGATCATCTAGTCCAACTCACCATCTAACACCCGTACAGAGACCGAGAGCACATCCCAGAGCATAACACCAACCTAGATCCCTCACAGTCTAGCAGGCCACTCCGAGCCGGAAGGGGCCCAGGGTCATCCAGCCCTATGCCCCCCAGCTAGACCATGTCACTAAGCTCCTCGTCCAGTCTTCTCTTAAACACCTCCAGGGATGGCGACTCCACCACCTCCCTGGGCAGCCCATTCCAATATGCAATTACTCTCTCTGTGAAAAACCGCTTCCTAACGTTAAGATTGAACCTCCCCTGGCGTAGCTTGAGGCCGTGCCCTCTCGTTCTGGTGTCGTCAGCCTGGAAGAAGAGGTCTACACCCATCTGGCTGCAACCTCCCCGCAGGTAGTTGTAAANCCATTCACCACCACCCTCTGAGCTCGCCCTTCCAACCAGTTTGTAACCCAGCATAAAATGTTCCTTTCCAGCCCATGCTTTACAAGTTTCTCCTGAAGCTTATTGTGGGAAACCGTGTCAAAGGCTTTGCTAAGGTCCAAGTACACAACATCCACAGCCTTTTTGTCATCAACCAGTCGAGTCACTGGATCATAAAAGGAGATCAAGTTAGTCAGGCAGGACCTGCCTTTCCGAAATCCATGCTGACTAGATCCAATGTCGTGGTTGTTCTGCAGTTGCTGTGTAATGGCACACAAGACCATCTGTTCCATGACTTTGCATGGGACTGAGGTCAGGCTGACTGGTCTGTAGTTATTAGGATCATCTTTCCTACCCTTTTTGTAGAGTTACCTGTTTTTCCTCACAATATATTTCAGTTCCTTCTTCCTTTGGGCTGAACATTTCAATGCCAAGTTGTTAACTACCTTGTGTGCCCACAGTTGTCCTGCTGGAATATAGACTCCTTCCTCTGGCAATAAAAAGGAATGCCCTGACAAACTGATCAGAAAAAGGCAGATTCACAGTGAAGCCTGGTCGAAGTGCCTGCATAAAGCTTACAGGATGTGTGTGCTGCCTGGTAGAGGATACTACATGAGAAACAAGCACAATTTCCTTCTGTGACAGTTGTGGGCTGTAGCAATGTAATCACGGGTGAGTGGTATCTCCACTCCCGTGATGACTGTCATGATAAAGTCACACTCAGACACTCTTGCTCCTGCTGAATAACTGTTTATATTTCAAGAGGTATTACTGCTTGAGGAGCTTGGAAAATTGACATATGCACAAAACTATGATGGGTTTATTTAGAAGCAAAGAAGTCCATCCTTCTGCTTAAAGAAGGGCAGACAGAGTAATAGTGCTGTGCTGAAAGCAGGAAATGTGAGGTTGAGTCTCTCGTGTTTTGGGGGAAATGTCTCTCAGCTTTTGTTCCTTATCTGTAGGGACTGTTTCTGTTTTCTTATGTGCTTATGTTGTGTGATTGTGATAACATGGGCTTGCTCATGGCACAAGCAGCTGCAGACCCACTGTGGAGGAATTCTGTAGCTGCAGGAGGACTCCAGACACTGAGAATTATGAAAAGTCACAACCATGTATATGGAACTCTCTAGATGATGGAGATTTGGCGATTAGAAAACGCTCCCTGGAGGAATAAGGATTGTATTTATGTTTCATTCCTTTAGTGTGCAAGGAATATTCTCTGTTTTTAAGTAAGGAAGGGATTGATGCTAGATGCTAACATATGACAAAATTGATTGTAACAGCAGGGACTAATCTCAAGTAAAAGGATGAGGGAAGCCATGTTTAGTCAAGCACTGTGATTTAGCTGTGTTTGTACATAGAATGTAATCACTTGCCTACAGCTCTGCAGCCCTAAAATCCTACAGGAATATGGTGTTTCTACTGCCTTGAAAAGGAGACACTACCTCTAAATGTGTGCTATGAAATATTCAGTGTGCCTTCCTACCTCAGGGAGTTTGAAAGGCTTGCTGCTGGAGTGTCTCTTTTGATTTCACTGTCAATAGAGTTTGTGCTAGATGAGGAGGCCATACGAACAGCTGGTGTCTGTCAGTACCTGGCTTGGGCACCGAGAGTGGTGAGTAAAGGTAATTGAAAGAGTAATCAGATTCTAATTAGTAGCTGTTAAGGCATCTGCTTTCTCTAGCTTGTTTTCCCTTGTAGTATTATCCAGTCTTCCTATGCAGATTTAATAAAGGCTGTGTGTTTCAGACGATGTGAAGCTTCATGGTTCCATGTTTTGTTGAACTGGAGTTTTCGTCATGACACAAGCAGGACATAATGAACAGTGTCAGCTATGTGCAAAGCAGAATACACATGTATTAGTGACACTAACACCTCTCACATGGTGCTATTGACTTAAATAATCACAGAAATATGAAGGGCAAATGTAAACAACTGCCTCAGGGAAAAAAAACGAATTCTTGTGTTCCTTGTAAGGAGTTCAGGATGTTTCAGTGTTCCAAAGTTGCCATATTTCTGGCAATAATTTGCCATATTAATGTCCAGCCTGTATTCTTGGATTAAAAGTTCCCTGGGACTCTCAGGAGACCCATAATCCACGAATACAGAGGATTGTATTTGCAGGCCTAGTTCTCTATCATCTCCAGGATTTTTCTGACCTTTCCGTATGTGCCATGGTAGTGTGAGAAATGAGCTCACAAAGATTATACAGCCAGGTCTCCTGTATCACGGACCAGTGGTCTTAATCGGGCTCTGTGAAGCCCTACTTCTGCGTTGGATGGAAGCTCATTGATAAGCAAATTTGCCCTGCACCCTCAGACGATCCCTGATGCTGTTTTGGCACTGTGTTGCTGTATATTGGTTGCTGTGGTGGCCATGCCAGGGGGGTGGCGAAACAGTGGAGCCCAGGGAGGGGTAGCGAAGCAGAGCCACTCCTGTCGGCAGATTGGCAGAGGCGGCCGCGCTGCTGCCACCACCGCTGCTGGATCGGCAGAGGTGGCTGTGCCACTGTCGCTGCCCCAGCAGGTCACGCATGCGCAGTTGCAAAGAAGGGCCTCCTTCATCGCTAAAAAATCATGCCACCAAGATCTGAAGCTGCAATATGGGGGGCACAAAGTTCAAGAGGGACGACTGTAATTTGTAATGTAATTTATTATCAAGTAAAGGCAAGACAGCACTGGGTACATGGCTTGGGAGAATCCAAGTCAGAGGCGCAACCTTCATCATACAGGTTTCACATTTTATATCTTGGGATGAGGTGTTAGGTATTTCAAAACTAGGAGGGGCTATTACAATTATTTCATACATAAGCATGAACTAGGAGAGATTATTACAATTTTTTCTTAGAAATCATTTACATAGCCTCGCCTCTTTTCCCTCCCCTTTGAGCATGCTCAGTTAATTGTGAGGAGGGGTCTTTTGTTGATTCTGGATAAAGGCATGGTCCATCACACATAACCTTTTCACCTCAGCTACAAAACCAGTTCTGAGCTGGCTTGATGTAATCATCTCATGTCTGGGGCTCCTGTGGATAAAGGTATTTGCAGTTGGGCTTTTCATTGTAACAGTTATCTCATGTTTGAGGCTCCACTTAATCTCGTGATGGGCTCAACTGAAGAATCCTATTGTCAAGTAATTTATCAAGAGCTGGTGTCCACCCTGGTGAATTTTCCTGCTTCCAAGCTTTTTGGAAATGAAACATATAGTTTAAATCAATCATTCAAATACTCAAATGTATTCTAAAAAATATATTCTACAAAACCTACAATATAATTAGACAAACTTATATCCTAACATATATGTACTACTGACATTCAAATATTCCTTAGTATGTAATATTAGCATAAGCAATTTACTTTACAAGGGCCCAAAACTTCTTTCATCCTTCACAGTAGTATCTGACTGACCAGCCTGAACTAGTGGTTCCTGTCAGGCATTGGTTGGTTTCAGCTATCTCTAGACCTAATGGAGGGCAAAGCAACCATTTTGGGAGGTCAGCTCCAGAGTTACAATATTACCTGAGCATTTCATTGCAATTCCAGTGCCTGAAAAAGACGTGTGTCTTTGTGCTCATAAGTGAGAAATCTCTTATCTGAAACACATACCCTTCATAAAGCTGTGAATAATTTTGTTTTCCAGATGTCTGAAACTACTTGAGGTTCCTGCAGTTCTCAGTGCTCACACTGATCTCTAGGCTGCCCTGAAACCCTCAGGATTTTTGGTCTACCCATGTCTACCCTTTTCTGACTGCATTGGTCTACCCTTTTCTGACTTCAGGTTAGGGCTAGTAGCTCAGCACCAGTTAAACCAAGCCTGTGCTAATAAGGGATGTGCCTAACCCTTATGTTGTTTCTGGGCAGTACACAGCATGTTCTAGTATCTTGCCTGTTGTCTTGAACTTGTTCAATATCNCCAGCTGGGTGTCGGTCTCTTCACTCTGGCTACAAGTGATAGAACAAGAGGACACAGTCTTAAACTGCGTCAGGGGAGATTTAGACTGGACATTAGAAGGAACTTTTTCACAGAGAGGGTGATCTCTCAGTGGAATGGGCTGCCCAAAGAGGTGGTGGAGTCACTGTCCCTAGAGGTGTTTAAGAAAAGGTTGGATGAAGTACTTGGTGGCATGACGTAGATATTTGGGTAGTGTGTTATAGGTAGGATGGTGTGTGGGTAGCAGGATGGCAACAGGTTAGGTAACAAGTTTGGCTAGGTTAGGTAATAGGTGATAGGTTGGACTTGATGATCTCTAAGGTCTTTTCCAACCTTACTGATTCTGTGATTCTGTGATTCTGTGAACTTGGTTGGGCTCATGTGTATGTGTGTGCCTTCCATGAGCACACACTGCAGTGACCCTCCAAACCATTACTCTTGTCGAGCTCACCTAATTTTGTCTGTTTTGGTTCCCAGCAGAGTTCCTGCAGTGGAAATTAAAGTACAATTCATGTGATCATATAAAATATGTCTACTTCAGGATGTGAAGAGGCAGTCCCTGAACTGTTCTTGCTGTTCCTGCCTAGCTCCCTGCTCTCTGCAGGACTGTAGAAGGATCCTTAGGGGACTTGGCCCAGATGTATGCTAGCATAACTCACACTTGGTTCAGTGAATCCCATTCTTTACTGTCTGAAGCTTTGAGATCTGTACAGTAAACCTTCCACTTAACATCAACGATGTGAGATCATGTTTCTAGGCTCACCTGCTGACAGCACAGAGTAAGTATAACACTGGAGTGGAACCAGTTCTGTTTCCTCTTTAATTGGACTGGTTCAAGATAATTTCTATTTACATTCCCAAAACTCTGGCTTTTCTGCCAGTAGCCTTCAGCAATTAAAAAAAAAAAAAATAAAATGTTAGGCTTTACCATCATCACAAGCAAGAATTTTTGAATATTCTAAGTAAACACATATATTTTACTAGTCTCTGCTCTAAATAGGCCCATGGCCCTCACAGAGCAGGTTGTCCTGAAACTTTGCTAATGCAGATACATTGCTGGCTTGGTAACCAGCTGATTTGTACACTCAGACGTCCCAGTCACTCAGGATAAAAATTACTCAGAAGTTAAACATATTTGGAAAAAAAAGCTTTCATATGTAAAAAGGAGAGTAGGCATAGTAAAAAATTATTTAACAACAACAATTGAAGTACTTTTCTAAGCATTTTCAGATGCCTTTCTTCCATGTGATAAACATGAAATTTCTTTTTTTGGTCATTACGAAACGTGTAATGTTTTCCTTCTTTTAACAACAATACAGCATTTTTCTATTACCTTTTAGCTGGAGTGACAAAATAAATATTGCAGCTAAATGTATGGTTTGCCAGGAAGCTGTTCTTGCAGGAGAAAACACTATTTTATAGAGTCTCTCAGGACTCCATCACTTGAACTGCTTATCAGTTCACATACTGCTGTTGTTTATCAACTGTTTTAAATCTCTGCAAGTCACATTCTTGTAATAATTTTAAGTTCAGTTACCTACAACCTGGAATATTTGACAATGTTGGTATTCATAAAATAAACATACCTGGGAATGTTCTCCGGCACAGAGACCAACTAGCACAGAATAGCCCACATCCAACTATTAAATTAGTTTACCCTCTAAGAAAAGAATGATTGTATCCAAGCTTCCTGCAGGGAACAGTTATGATGAGAGCTAACTCTTGAGATATGCCTTTAAATTGTTTGTGAAGGTGCTAGTTGGCCCAGGTCAAAATAATACTGGGGAATTTTCTAGTGCTCAACTAAGAAAATTGAATTCTAGTGCCAGAGAATTTTTTCTTCTTGTTTAATAATTAATAGTAAAAATAAAGCTTTTGTTGCTGTGAGTTTAATTATTTTCATTTCAAACTACAGGACTTTTTCTGTCCACTGACAGAGAGGTATCTAGGTTTGGCCTGCATGGTTTTTTGTTGTTGGGCTTTTTATTGTGCTTGTTTTGGTTTTTTTTAAGCTTAACTGTAGACTGGATAATGTTTTGCATAGTATTTTGAGACCTTTTCCCCTCTGGGGTTTGGCGGGGGATTGTTTGTTTTGGCGGGGGTTTTTGGGTTTTTTTTGTTTCTTTCTTGTTTCTTTCTTTAGGTCACTTTTAGCACTTTTGATTCAAACTGGTGCAGGTCAAATCAATATCAAACCTGTTCATTGTCTTTTGTTTACATATGACTTATGTTTATTACTTTGAACAGCATGAGATAACTTTCACTGTGTGTTAAAGCAACCTATAATACAGTTGGGTCTCCTGTAACACAGACCCGTGGTCTTAATTGGGATCCGCATAGCCTGACTTCTGCATTGAATGGCAGCCGCCACCGCCATCACCCGCGCTGCCGCCGCCGCCTGTACCACCCCTGCTGCTGCCCAAACCACCACTGCCACCCAGGCCGCTGCCTGTGCTGCTGCCGCTAAGATCTGAAGCCACAATATGGGGGGCACGAAGTGCAAGAGGGCCGACTGTATCTTAATTTCAAGATCATGAGACTTACTCTCTCAAAAATCTTATCCGTGAATATTTTTATACACTGTAGAATTCCAATGCTCTGCTTTGTCCATTTCATGTGTTCTTCATGTCAGTGATTTAAATTTTTCTCAAGTTTAGCATTTGGTATGTGTTTTTGGTCTTTCAGTTCAGGATACGACATTATAATCTCTTTATCCTGTTCTGAATCTGTTCTGTTCAGCTCTTGTAAGACTCCCAACAAGTACAGCTTCGCTGTTTACATTCTCCAGACAGCATGATTTCAGCAAGGTTATTACAGTGCTTTTAGGATAAATATCAAACTTTTTTTTCATGTAGTGATTCAGAGATCCACTGGTTCTGTCAAACTCCGCATCTATAATTGATACATTTTTACATAGACATTTTCAGAGTACTGATTTTCAGATTGAGAACTTTTGGACCTTTATGTAGTGAATTTAGATACATTTGCCTTCTCTTAATTAAAGGTCACGCATTCTTTAGAATGGTACTTGGATGTCACCAAGTGAAAAACATTGTTCCAGCTCATTGCCTCCTGGCCCTTCTGGAATCGGGATGTTAGTAATTTTTATCTGATCATTCTGATCCAAGTGCTTTAAAATATGGACTGTGCAAAAGCAGTTCGTCTATAAGAAAGCTTTTCAGGTTTTATACATTTCCCCCATGGTTTTGGGGATATTGATCACTTTAAGACACCCAGAGAGACAAGGGATCTAATAGCTTTTTTTCTCATCTTTTGTAATAAGTCTTTGGAGTCATAGGAGTATGAGTTAGGAGTACTTTGAAAATAATTTAGCTTTTACTCCGGAGAGCAAAAGTTCTTTTCTTTCTTGAACTCCAGTGGGAACATGCTGACTTAGAGCTGCATTGTACTTGGCTTTGTCCCATCTCAGTATCAAAACCCAAGAGAACAGTAAGATGAGCACTGGGAAGGATTCCCATCATGCAATTTCATTCTATACAGAACTAAATTAACTAATCAGTGGGATAAGGCACTTGATCTTAAACATATTGCAGGTATTTGCAGGAATGAATTTGAAAATGCATTCTTTGATTAAAGAGTAGAAAACAACAAATAAAAGAGTACTTTCCTCTTAACACTGCCTTTAAAAAAATCATATCTCTGCTGATTTATATTTATCTAATTATTTATGTTGCTGCATTTACTTTTCTGCCACATGAATAAATATGGGCAATATTATACTTTAAACTAATCATTGGTATCTTTCCTGACAGAATAACTGCATACTTGAGAACAGTTTGTTCTGTCTACATGGTCTGTGGAATTAAAGCTTGAGCTTATTTTCTAAATATCAATCTCCACCAAATTGAAAAATAGACCTAAAATGAGCAGAGAATTAAGACAGATTGGAAACTGTCAATAAGATTTATGTTGTCATTTTGTCATTTCCTCTGCAATTGCCATTGTTTCAGAACTTTAATGTACATTTTTTGTTTCCAGAAAGAGATAGTAAATTAAATCTATCAGTATGAATGTTTTGCAAGCAAAATTTCAAGGTTTGCTTTCAAAGTAGCTTCACAGTTCACTGAGTTGCAGAACATTTACAATGTAAAATTGTAATTTACAGTGTAAAATCTAGCACTTAACACTGATGCTAGAGAAGCACTGATGAATCAAAGCAATACTTGGTTGACATTTCTATGAATTGTATTCCTGTTCACTTTTTCAAGTCGCGTTACCTGCTGTCAGTTCAAATAAATGTGGAAAAACAAGGAAAAATATGAGCTGTATAGTGACAAACACATCTTCCTACCTTTCCAATCAAGGTTCTCTCAGTGATCAACAAAAATGAGAAGCTAAAGGTGTCTCTCTAGCAGTCCATGTCAGATGATAAAATTTGACAGTAATTAGAACTAAAATATTACAATTGGAGTGTAAAATTGGACTAAATATTGCTTTGCATGATTGCTATAGTAATTCCAACCTGCCCAATGGAACATATTGTACAAGAAGTTAAATCTCATCTGGGATGAAATCTTCAGCTTAGTTTAGGATATCTCCTTAATTCTGTTCACATGTTCTGTTCTATAGCAAAGGAAATCTTGGAAGTGCATCTCTAAGGCAGTTCTTGTGCTGAAATAGCCCAGACAGTTCAAAATAACAGGGAATCAAGGAAACAGGCTAAATGACCTCCTAGGTTTCTTCCATTTTTACTTTCCAGCTTTCTATTAATGATTAACCGTTTCTTGAAGACACAAATTATTTTTAGCAAATATTTTTTTCTTTTTGGTTTTCCAAAAACTCTTATCCTTTTTGTTTCATGCAATACTATTATTTTGTTTTTATAGTTTGTTGTTTTCTTAAACTGTTTTCTATTTTACTTTTTTTCCAAAGGTCCTATCTACTTGCTTTGTTGGGTTTTTCTCCTCTTCTTATATTGCAATTCTGTTTGTGTTGGCTATAGTGCTGCTAGCTGTGTCAATCCTGTGATGCTTTTGCTGACTGCCTGGAGAGTAGCTAGTAGAAAAATGGAAAGATGCAGAAGTGAGAAGGTAGATTTGTGCAGGTTTTTCTAGGAGCTTATTTTAGTATGCTTCCTAGCAAAACAAATTAATTTTTATGGAGAAACTTTATCCGACATATACCATTAGAAATGAGCTGGCTGACTCTGAGAAAGAATACTTACTTCTTTTCCCAGCTGCTGGAATTTAGCTACTAATGTTATATTAATGCATATTAATAGTTGATGAGGTAGGACCAGGAGACTTGTCAAGGAAATTGGGAGGATAGAATAAAACTCTAAGTGGTAAGATGAATGTGTTTTGCTTTCCCATTCTTTAACCCGTATGAGTCATATTTCAAAATGGTTACAGCAAGGTTTATCTATTTCACTATGTTTTGACCTTGAGTTCTTTTTATGGTCAAGTAAACTCCTTGGATAAGGTTTTCATCTCTACATCTTCAGTATAAAACAAAAGAACAAATTAAAAAAAAAAAGCATGAAGGTGGTCCAGACACCTTGGTTTCAGCTCTAAAGGGGCAGGGGGTGAGAGGGAGGTGTTTTTCCTAATGAAGGCACTACAGAGGACAGCTTTATAGCTTATCTTCCTGGTGTCCCCTTGCAAGCCTATGGGGAGTCAGGTCACACAGAATCACAGAATCACAGAATCAGTAAGGTTGGAAAAGACCTTAGAGATCATCAAGTCCAACCTATCACCTATTACCTAACCTAGCCAAACCTGTTACCTAACCTGTTGCCATCCTACTACCAACACACCATCCTACCTATAACACACTACCCTAATATCTAGGTCATGCCACCAAGTACTTCATCCAACCTTTTCT